>JBBPBX010004870.1:0-63640 GCA_038048925.1 Garcialebias charrua
CCCCCCCCCAATTTAGACATGCACTGATCAGATGTCCCATTTAAAAATCTGCTGGCTCCTTAGATACACTGCCTGGCCAAAAATTAGAAGAAAAAAGTTGCCACCTGGATTTAACTAAGCAAATAGGTACGAGCCTCCTATTGGATAATTACTGCATGGGTGATTATTTTTCATCTGCAACAAGTTATTTAACCCCAACTGATGCAATGAGTTGATTCTCTTTTCTTACACAACATGTGGAAAGACACATCACATGGTTGTGGAAAAGATGTCAGTCTGTTTGAGAAGGGTCAAATCATTGACATGCATCAAGCAGAGAAAACATCTAAAGAGATGCAGAAACTACTAAAACTGGGTTAAGAACGAACACAATGCATTGTTAAAAAGTGGAAGGATAGTGGGGACACATCGTCTTCGAGGAAGAAATGTGGCCAGAAAAAAATCCTGAATGATCATGATCGGCGATCACTTAAATGTTTGGTGAAATCAAATGAAAAAACAAAACAAAACAACAGTAGCACTCAAGGCTATGTTTATTAGTGAAAGTAAGAGCATGGACAATACGAAGGGAACTCAAGGGATTGTGACTGAACACCTGTTTAGCCTTAAGGAAACCACTAATCAGTGAGGCTAACCGGAAAAAAGGCTTCAATTTGCTAGGGAGCATAAAGATTGGACTGTGGAGCAATGAAAGAAGGTCATGTGGTCTGATGAGTCTATACCATACCATACCATTTTATTTATAAAGCACTTTAAACAGGAACAAGTCCACACCAAAGTGCTGGACAAACAAACACGCAACAGGCAACACATACAATGAAGTACAACACGAAAAACATAAAAAAAAACATTGCAGATCATAAATAAAACAATCCTAGGTCTAGACTGACCCTGTTCCAGAGTGATGGACGCATCAGGGTAAGAAGAGAGGCAGGTGAAGTGATGCACCCATCATGCCTAGTGCCTAGTCATCAATACAAGATCTTGGTGAAAAATTAATGCAACACTGGATGGAAATAGATCTTGTGACATTGCAGAAGCTTATTGAAACAACGCCACAGTGAATTCATGATAATAATAATAATAATTTGTCACATTTGTCACATTTGTCATCTTTGTATGTTCCCATACTTGACAGACGAAATTGGTCTTCTGCATTTAACCCAACCACCACCAGGTGGTGCAGTGAGCAGCATAGTCGCGCCCGGGGAGCTGGGAAAATAGATGTGCACGATGTAATCAAAGCTGAAGGCGGTCCAACAAAATATTAGTGTGTGACCTTTTTTGGTGGCAACTTTTTTGGGGGGCCAGGCAGTATACTAATATTAACTGACTTTTTATGCATGTCTAGACTGGATTATTGCAAATGGTTTATTATCTGGGTGTCCAAATACTTCTTTAAAACATCTTCAGTTGATCCAAAATGTTGCTGCCAGAGTCTTAACTGGAGTTGGTGGGCAAGATCACATCTCTCCAGTTTTAACTTCCCTCCATTGGCTCCCTGTCAAATCCAGAACTGAATTCATATTCTTACTTCTAACCTACAAAGCTCTCAACGACCTAGCTCCATCTTATATTACAGATCTTATTGTTCCATATTTTCCTAACAGAGCACTTCACTCTCAGGCTGCAGGTTTACTTGTGTTTCCTAGAGTTTCCAGCAGCAGAATGGAGGAAGATCTTTCAGTTATCAGGCTCCTCTCTTGTGGAACCAACTTCCAGTTTCTGTCCATGAGGCTGACACATTGTCCAGTTTTATGACTTTTTGATAAATCCTATAATTATGGTGACTTGTTATGCTGCCTTAGGCTTAAACTACTAGAAGACAAATTGACAAATCATTTCCTTAAATGATTTGTCAAGATTGAATAGTTTTCATTTGTTACTTTTTTATCTTAACATGTGATTCTTCACCTGCCATTGTGTATCTATTCCTACCAAACCCAGCCGGTTGAAGCAAATGGCCACTTGTCCTGAGCCTGGTTCTGCTAAAGGTTTCTTGCTCAAGAAGAGTTCTGCGATGAAATTAAATTCAAAGCAGTCTGCTCCTCAGATAAATAGCGTTAACTTACTTTTTACGTATATGAATGTCTCTGTTCAGTGCCCGACTTTGCGCTATATAAATAAACTGAATTGAAATAGTTAAAATAAACAACAAACCTGAAACGGTGAGACCTACCTGTGTGAAATGGTAGCCGATATGGCCAAAATCACCATGCTTAATGTTCATAGTGCATTTGATTAAAAAAAAAAGCACTTTTACACCATTTAATTAGTTTCAATTTAAAACTATTAGAAAACTGCTAGCTTGAAACGTTTTACAGCAATCACCCCTTCAATTCTTACCTCTGCCTCCCTCTTCATGGTGTCCACCCTGCTGATGAGCTTACAGTAAGCCTGAAACAGCAGCAGCAGCTGAAAGTGCAACTTATAGAGCCTTCGACACAACTCCAACTCCTGCACAGACACAAACAGGAGTTGCATGTCGGTATGAAAGCCCAGTACAGTACTGGCACTGACATTACTCTGATCATCACGTTATTACACAAATGGATGCTCTGGGTTAGAAATATGGGAATAGATGAAAGGATTAACATGGACTAGTACCATTTGGTTCAGGTCATGGATGAAGACGTCGGAATAACTGATGAAATCTTTATTAATAAACTTTACATCAGAATGTTGTGTGATCCTGCTTATAAGCCTCAGGATAAAAGAGTAGAAAAAGACTAGATCCATAGAACTACATCAAAGTTTTAAATCCAGGGAAACATGGAAGGAAAAATATGATTTAAACAGATAAAATAATGAACATGCAAAATGAAATGAAATTAACAACATGAGCTTGTTTTAACTGATAATAGCTCCTCTGAAATCAACTGAATACAAGACATTTATTTGAGTACAGCAGTAATGAGAATCCACAGAACTGAAAAACAAATAACTGCAATCCAGAACAACAGGGTCTAGTGACTGGGTGGATGAGGAAGCTGAACTGGGTCACATGACAAATTAAAGCAGAAAGAAACAAACAGAGGTGGGGTAGGGTGGAGGCAGCAGAGCAGTTTGAGGCTGCAGACAGCGCAGAGACGGCGCTACAAGCAGAGATGAGGTGGTCAGCGTTTGTCTTGGTGTCATCGTTATGAAGAGCTATAATAGGAGGACCACTTACTGCTAGATTTTCCATTTGCTAAGCAAGAAGGTGAGGTCACACAGAGAAACGACAACAACAGAGGGAGAGAAAGACCAAAAATTAGTGAGTTTTTACAAGACAGCTGAGACATGGTGGCCTGAACTGCATGAAGCCATGATCTATTTTCTTCCCTTCACACGAGTCGGGGAAGGTTTGAAACACATGAGCTCTCCTCAGTAATGTAGTAACAGAAAAAACTTTAAATGAAAAGTTAAATACCAGCACAGCATATAAGACGAAACACAGAGGAATAGTAAAACAACTTGCATTAAAAAAACTGTGCTTGATCGAACATTTACCAAAAGTAAAGTTTAAAGTGTTAAACAGAGGAGAATATGAGCAGAACAGAGGAGAATATGAGCAGAAAGTCAAAAGAGAAAAGGCAAACATCTTTTTGCTAACAGCTGTTTGTCTTTCTCCAGCACAATGAAACAAGATGGTGACAGAAGACGTGCACTCAGCCATGCTGCCCAGATCCCGTCTGCCTGGACGTTCACATTATCCAAGACGCCTCAACCACCTCCACTCACTCCTGTGAATGTGGAGGATTGGTGTTTCCAGATAAACAAAAAAATTGTTGTATTTTTATACGATAGCTTAATGGTCTATATACGATATACAGTAAATACATTGTAAAAAGCCCAAATATACAAAAATGTGGGCTTTTCCATGCATTAAAAAACTTTTTTCTTTCCAGTGGGCACCCACAAATGATCAGAAATGCTGATCCAACCAGCCAGACTGTGGGCTTCCCAGACACACAACCCCCTCCTCTCATGTTGACCATCACAACACACCTCATCTTCAACTACAGGTCTGGGCTTCATCCGCAGTAATGAGGGTGTTGCTCCAGTCTGTTTTGGTGAAGGATAGCGTAGCTGAAAGGCAAAGCTCTTGATTACTGGCGTTATTTTCCAAGCCTCACCTATGAAGTGAAGACCCTGGATCCTAGCAGCCTAAATGATTCTCCTCTGTAGGATGGTACGGCTCAGAGTTAAAGGATAAGGAGGTTCATTTTCCAGGGGAATCTCAAGGTAGAGCCACTGCTCCTCCTCATCAAAAGGAATCAGCTGAGGTGGTTACGGCATCAGATACAGACGCCTCCAGAATGCTTTTCCTCTAACACATCCCAGTGGGAGCAGACCCTATGGAAGACCCAGGACTGGCCAGAGGGACTGTATACTCTGAAGTCAAATGGATTTGGGATCCCTCCTGGAGAGTGTCTCTGGGGAGAGGGATGTCTGGGTTCGCTGGATTTGTTGTTTCCTTAATCCGACCATGGGAAAGTGGAGGAAAATGAGTGAATGGATGGATGAGTAAGCAGATTTGCTGCTATCAGTTATTGCTCAGAAACCACAAGGACGCAAAACTGCTTTAGACTCCAGTTAAGAAATCTCTCAAACTTCTTTTTTCTTCTCGTCTTTTGAATAGAAAGTTGACAAACCATAACATTTTGCCGTAGTGAAACACACAAGAAACATTAAACGGACACTTTCCTGACACCTGGCTTTCTGTTGGACGTACACGATGCATTGCAAGATAGAAAACTCAAAAATCTCAAACACATAACATTGTTTTAAAAACACTTGTTTTGGTCAAATATCCAAAGGAAGCCAAAGTTTTCTGTCTGCATTTATCAAGAGCTGGCAAAAGAATGAAAACAGTATATCTCAGGCAGACAGTGTGATGTCTGTATTGTCAGACATCCGCAGGAAACCAAACATGTTTTAAGATGATAAGCCTGCTCTGCTTCAAATTCAGTCTCAAGTTCCCATCTGCATGTACAGCTGAGCAAGACAAGATGCTTCAGCATATTTTATCAGGAAAAACTGGGCGGTCTTTAAAAGAAACTACTGCTCTGAGATCATGGCCATCCTGATTAAAGGCAACTTTACTGGTTTTATTAAGCAAACTTTGTACAAGTTCATGTAAACCTGAGAGTAGTGTAACTCCATTAAAATAAATACAATCCAAAGTAACATTTTACAGCTACGTTTGTTCTTACCTGTGCATGAGTACCTGGCCTCTGGCTGTTGTCTTTGTCGCCGAAGGTTTTTCTACAGTTCTCGAGCCACTACAGGAGTAAGAGGTGAAACGCAGGACAGGAGGGACATAAAAATACAGTTTAAGAGGAGGAGGAAAAAAAAATGGCAAAACAGTTTTTTTCCGGTCCGATATAAGCTTTTATTTTAGTGTGTATTTCTAATAAGGGTTGGCCAGGAAGGAGATTTAATGAGTGTTGCACTTAAAGATGGCCTGCTCTCAAACACAGGATAGTATCTAGACCTCCAGAGAACATTGCCGTCTCATTCAATTAGCATCTCTGCATCCTAAAAACCACTGCAATCTCATTTCTCTTCATTCCCCTCCCCCATCCTTACTTATCCTTGAAGCTTCTCCCGCCTGGTCTCCTGGAACAGAGCTAGGAGTGCTCATGGTTATTTTTAACCCTCCGGCAGGGCTTGTCAGTAGTAATGCATGCCCTAATGGCAGCTAAATCTACTCATATCTAACATGATTCAGTGTCTGTCTTCCTGAGGAGGCAGTCTGGGCTTATCTTTTACAGTATCAGCTGTTTGTCTTCGTGTTCTCCTGGTTGCACGATTGCAGAGAGATGAAGGGAATTTTAATACATTGCCTCAGCTCATATCTCTTGGTTGAAATAAATGATAGTTCATTTTTCCTTCACTGTTATGACCACATCACGATACAGAACCTCAGAGTATGTGAGATGCTGTGTTTCAGGAAAAAGATTTAAAAGAGAATCAGGAAGCAGATCCAGGGAATGTTGTATTGAGTGAAAGATACAGTGACTTACGAGCTCTGCTGCTTCTCTTTTGGCGTTGTATGTGTCCAGGTGCTCCTGCAACTCCAGCACACTGAACTTCAACGTCTCAAGAAGTCCACAAGAGACCAGCTACAACAGCAAGATCCATACGTTAGACACAAAACATAAACACTGCACAGAACTTGGAGATATAGACCAGAGCTATACAGCTAAACTGCTCAGGGGGCCACAGTTACTGACATCCAGCAGTTACAGTCAATATGTAAATAAACCATGATGTGATACCTCTAAATTATTATTATTATTGTTTTGCATTGAATCATAAACAGAATAAACAGAACCCAAAAGTGTAATTCAAAGAAATCACATTTTAAGATTTTTCCTTGCTATAAAAGTAGAGATAATTTAATATGAAACAATATTAAAAACAGCAACGACACACTGTGCCATCTCTGACTTGTCAGGTCTTTACACTTTTCAAAATAAAAAGCGTAGGCTGTTCCTGATGTTCCCTGAATGACCCACATGTTCTGTTCCAGGTGGCTCCATTAAGAACCAGTTCTCATTTACAATGAAGTGGCTGCTCAGACCAGTTCTTCCTCTAAAGGTTCAAAAATCACAGATGAAGTGTCCACGTTTAGCTCAGGTGTGAGCTTTGAGCTGAACCAAAAGAGGCGGAGCAGAAATCAGCTGGGCTGAAAGAGAGTGCACGATGCATGCGCATCAGATTGTCTCCTTCATGTCATTTACTAATGAATAGGCCTCTCATGATAACAAATTTTGCTGGCCAATTAATTGTCTCAGAAATTATTGCGATAAATGATAATATTGTTAGAAATTTGACAATAATTAGTAATTATTGTCAAATTTAGGTAAAAATGTTGGTTAAATTGTGTGTACCCGGTAGTACCTTTTTGGACCACTGAATGGCAGTACAAGACTGATTGAACTGAAGGATGGATAGTGAGGGAGCGAATAGCGTGTCTCTAAGAAAAATGGGGAGGGAGGCCCCTTGATGTGACATGGGCTGTCTCTCTTTGGTTCTCAAAATGGCAGCCACTCGGTGTGGTTTGAGCTCTTTAGCAGAGCATGTTTCACACAAAGATTTTAATAAAAATCAGTAAACAAGTTCTCAGCTTCTTTTTGCAGAGAAAAACAAACTCTTTGGACGAAGGCACGGGTTTCAACCATGAATTTTCGAGCTTTGACAAGACGGGAGGTTTTACTCCGAGGTCGGTCTGTTAGCTTAGCTCATAGCTTATCTGCTTTTGACGATCCCAAAACGCGATTTTGGACGATTAAAACAGATTTTAAAAAGAAAAGAGAAAGGGGGGAGGGGTCAGTGAAGAACACCGGAGTTGACTCTTGTCATCCAGTGTCTTCAGTAGAAAGAGAGAGACACGAAGAAACGATAAAGCTGATAAATGAAAATCATGTCGATAATTTTCATATATCATGTGATTAATTGATTTATTGTTTATTGTGACAGGCCTACTAATGGATGAACTGAATGGATCCTTTTTGTGGTCCCGTTTATAAAGTAACTCCTGTACTAAGCTGCTGTGCGTCCTCATCAATATTCCCCCAGTAATAAATCTGTTTGTTACGGTTTTGTCCGGCTTGCGGGCGATCACACACTGATATGAACAATTTATGGGAACTCCCTGCACTGCAGGACAGAGAGAAAGAGGCACCCCCACGAGAGCGTGCAGTCTGACTCATGCCTCTGTTAATTTAATTATTTTAATTAAACATTATTAATAACAAATCACAGATATTTGTAGGCCCCAGATTAAATCAGAGATGTGAGTCTCTGTTTAACTTTATTTTATTTTCTCCAAACTCACAAAGTCTTTCTGCGAGAGTCCCAGACTTTGTGAGCTGCAAAGCATGCTGGGTAGCCTTGTGGAAATTCTATATAATAATAATAATAATAATAATTGTCTAATCTTGTCATCTGCGTATGTTTCCCATACACAGACGAAATTCGTCTCTGCATTTAACCCAACCACCTACCAGGTATATGTCATGTTTCTGACAGTTTATGATGTTTCTGAGTGGAAATGAGTTGTTTTTTTAATGTCCTGTTCAGGTTTGCTTTAGTATTTATGAAGAAGTCTCTGTTGTTGGCTGTAAACTGACACCAGGAGCCAGAGACTCTTCCTGGTACGTATTATTCAATTCAATTCAGTTTACAGTATTTATAAAGCACCAAATCACAACAAGTTGTCTCGGGGCACTTTACAGGAACATTCACATACATAGAAAAGCCAATTAGTAAAGTTCTCTATCTCAAGGCCCAGGCAGAGCTCGGCGTTTGGCCGAACGGCGCTCTACGCACGTGTTCTGTGCGCGCACGTTCGCCAGCACAGCTCTGCATTCGTTCTCGCGTTAAATGCTCACGTTTTCGCTCCAAATTCTTGTCGTAATTTGAGCAGCTGCGCGCAGAGCGTTTACCTACGGGACAAACTGAGGTCGCTGATTTGTCATTTGCTGACACGCCTACTGAATTGATTGACAGGTCGGGTGGGGGAAAAAAGGCACGGGCTGCGCAGCGGTTTTCTGTGTTTATATGTTAATAAAAAGTTCTAAAAAATAAAATAAAAACAGGGAGCGCTGGTCCAGCACACCAGAACACCAGGAAATATTTAGAACCTCGCACAGCCACGTTGGACATGAGTTTAGTTCGCTCGTGACAAATTCATTCATTTCCTCCTCATCGGAGGAGGAAGCGATCACTTGACTTTTGGCAAAAAAACAAAAGAAAAGTCCAGATCAGGGATGAAGAAGGGGAATTTAATACATTTGTGTCACATACAAAACAGTCCGGCGCCGGGCAGTTTATTGTGAGACAACGCGCTTGCGTACGCGGTCGTAAAATTTGAGCTTTGCACGTTCGTGCCCTGCGGGGCTACGCTTGTGCCTCTGCGTACGTACGGCGTACAGCGGCCTTACGCAGAGCTCTGCCTGGGCCTTATGCCTCATCCTCACCTAACGCATCCAAATGCTCCTAATGCTCTGTGTTTGCTGCTGTAAACAGATGTCTGTCCCCACCGAACGTCTGCAGACGCGCAGTGGAGGAGCGTGTCGTGGCTCCCTTCCTGGTCAGATCCGTGTTGTTTATGTACACTGGGCAGATAAAACCAGCTGTACGTGCCTCGTCAATACTTGTGTGTGTTTTCTACGAGCCGAACTGCAGCTCAAAAAGTATTTGTTGAGATTAAAACTTTTTTTTTTATGTTTGGGGAGATGTACGCTCGAAAAAAAAGCAGCAACTTTATAAATGCCATATTTTCCTACCGGATGCTGTTTTCGTCCACAGAAAGTCCCGTCGTCGTTGCGTCATCACATAGCAGAGTCTCTTCCGAGTGGTTGCTGATAATCTGCGAGCAGAAGAAGCAGGGCAAACCCAGCTTCTACAGTGGCTGCTGGCTGCGCGCGCGTGCGTGACAAGGGGCTGCCGCGCTGCTTGAAATGCTGTAGATTCGCCGCGTCACGCCCCGCTGTTCCAAGATGCGCGGCCCCCTAGACTTTCAATGTAAAGTGGCTGCTTCAGCTGCGCGAGATGCGTTTGGTGAGGATGAGGCATTAAGAAGGAAAGCCTGAGTGTTAAACAGTGAGTCTGCTCACTGAAGAATGTCACATGGTGAGGCCAGGCCTGGCCTTGTGCCGTGTAAGTTCATGCTTTTGATGGGGAGGAGGCTCTTCAGAAATGTATTTCTGTAGGCTCGTGAAAATGTTAAAAATTTAAATGGGCTCATAACAGATCAGCCTTGCACTGACATATTTGCCAATTACCAGTAAATGTTTTTTAAGACATCGTTCAGATTTTTTTCTGACTGTTTATTTTTATTAGTTAACTTATCAGTGGGCCTGACTTAAGTCACCTGCGGGCCAGAAGTGGCCAGTTTAATAATCCTGACAGACAAAAACATCAGACTGTTTATAATTTGCAGAACTATGATTTTCATAAAATTTTGGAAAATATTTTGTGGATGACTCTCTGCTACTATCACACCAAACCTTAGCTCATCTGTGAAAATGACAGTTATAGCCATTTTTGGGGTTTGCTAAAGTGGCTTAGCCTTGGCGGCCATCTTGAATTGGATTGAAAGTTAGGTAGTCCCCGACTTACGAGCGCTCTTACTTACGAGGTCCCGGACTTACGAATATGCATATCATAATTTTTATTTTTTATAAATGAATACATGTACAGTACTGTACAGTCACCAAGCACTTAGCCTATCCTAACACAGTTTTTAAAGATGAAGGAGTGAGTTGAATTGTCTCCCTTTCACATAAAGTGAAAGTAGCTCCCTTTATGTGAATGGAGCCTGCTGGGGAGGAGGGAGACAATTCAACTGACTCCTTAACTGTGTTAGGATAGGCTAAGTGCTTGGTGACTGTACAGTACTGTACATTTATCTATTTATAAATAAATAAATAAATAAATATATTTAATAAATAGATAAATGTACAGTACTGTACAGTCACCAAGCACTTAGCCTATCCTAACACAGTTAAGGAGTGAGTTGAATTGTCTCCCTCCTCCCTGCAGGCTCCATTCACCATAAAGGGAGCTAGCTCCCTTTATGTGAAAGGGAGACAATTCAACTCACTCCTTCATCTTTAAAAACTGTGTTAGGATAGGCTAAGTGCTTGGTGACTGTACAGTACTGTACATGTTCATTATTTATTTTTTTAATGTTTTTTTTTTTTGTGATCCTACTTACGAATTTTCGACATGCGAGCTGCCCATAGGTACGTGACTCGCTCGTAAGTCGGGGACTATATATATATATATTTTTTTTTTAATGAGATGCGAGACGTAAGTCCGAAACGTTGTAAGTCGAGGGCGTCGTAAGTCGAGGACTACCTGTACTGCAGCGGGAGGGGTTTCCCAAGAGCTCTGCGCCTCTGTCTTGTGGATTATGAAAGGTGTGTTCAAAAACGAGTGTTCTGCAACCAGGTGAGCGCGAGTCGACTGTTCTGCTTCTGGTGGAGGATGCTGGGCCCTTTACTGTCATAACGGTGATGCTCAGAAACTCTTACAAACAGCATTAGAACAACTTTCAGTGATTTTAAACTGCCTTAAAAGGTAACATTCGGGTATAATTTTTTAGTTTTTCCACATTTTCATAGTAAAGAGGCATGAGTTTTTCAGTAATAGTCATCCTGCTATAACACCACATTACACCCCTTTTTTGTTTCTTTTGCACCTGTTCATGTACAGCTGCTTGTCTCAAGTCTTCACTGATTAAAGTCGGGTCTGTTTATGTTACTCCTCTCGAGTTCATTCATGGATCAACGTCGTTCTTGGGTTTTAACAGACATTTATTGTAGACAACTTAACTTAATGCCCCATAAATGCCGTCAGAACTAAAAAGAAACACAGACCTAAATTAGTTCACGGCAAATAAAGATTTACAGAAATAAAAGACAAATACTGTACTGTAAAATACACAAATAAAACAATAAATCATACCTCATTGGCCACATTAACTCCAGAGGAATAAAGACGATTTTCTACAGCTTCTTCTTACAAAAAGAAACGTAAAACACCCCTTTGTCTTCAGGGGGAACTTCTTGTAGTAGTCTCTTCTGCAGTAACGGTTCTCTAACGGTTTCCATGGCAACTGTGTCAATCAATCTTACTCCAAGGGAAACAACGTGGCATGCGGAACAAAATATACGTTCCCCCATACATTTCAATGCATTTTAACACAAAAAATGAACCTTAACAACATAAATTACTGAAAGTTGTTACTTATCGATTATTAAATGTTTTATATTAAACACTAATATTTATTGCTCTCTTTAACTGAATATTGAATAATGCATAAAATGAGATCTGCCCTTGATGGCAGCTACACTCCCACCAAATCACTTGTGATTTCTATTATAACTCTATTATGAACTTGTGAGTGGGTCTATTCTGCCTCTAGCAGTGTAACTGTCTTATGAATAGGCCTGTCCAAATGTACTTGTTTGAGTCTCTTTCCATGACAATCTAATACAGAGTCACTGATCAACTGCTGCACCTTGCGAACACATCCATCTTCACTTGGATACACCGCTGTGACCTTAGCGAGTTTCCACTTGTTTCTAGGCTCTGTGTCATCTTGCACAATCACTGTGTCATTGACTTTAGCATTTCTCCTTGTTCTTTGCCATTTAGTTTTTGCTGTAGTCTCACGTCTGAATTTCCTGCATTTCACACAGTTGTAGATATATGAGCCTACTGCTCGACTACACCCAACTATCCAAATGCCGTTTGCTCTTAGCTCATTTATTGTCATGCCTCGACCTTGATGTTTCACTCGTTGATGATAGTGATCAATCAGCAACCTTGTGACGTGGTTGTTCTTTGGTAAAATAGCTGGATACTTGACGTGTGGATATAACGTAGCTTGATCTGATCTACCTCCCACTCGGAGGACGCCTTTGTGGTCCAGGAAGGGATTGAGTCGATAGAGTCTGTTTGTCTTGTCTTCAGTTAACTCTTTTCGGGACTGAAGTTCCTTGATTTCTTTCGAGAAGACTGACCCTTGTACCATGGTTATGATTTAAGTTCAGCTTCTTGTCTTTCTTCAAGACTTGTGGCTTCATGGGTTTTTCTTTGCTTCTGCTTAAACTCTCTTCCAAATCTCATAAGTCTTGCAATAGCCTTGACTAGTTTTGACCAGCTGGAGAATTTCACAAAACGTTCTGCCAGAGAATCCACCCTTGACGACGTATGGTGTACAACTTCTTTGCATACTTTGGGGTCCTCTGATTGAAGTTCTCCCACCTTAGCCTCTTTATTGGGAAGCTCTTCTTGCCAGAGAAAACTTGTTGTAGTGAAGCGTAAATCCTCTTGAGAGAGGTGAGAATCTTCCACTTTCCTTTCAGTGAAATCAGCCTCAAGCACTTTGATCACATCTGATGGTGTGACAACTTCTTTGACTTGGGTGCGACAAACGTAGTGCACTTCTTTGACAATACTCCTGTGACTGCATCCAATAATGTCTCCATAGTTCACACAAGGATCAACACCTCCAACTATTGTCCAGCCGAGATCTGTCTTTTGGCCAAAAGGCTCATTGTCTTTTCCTGACACAACTGCTCTAGGTACCAGTGCTTGTGAACAGTTATAACCTATCAGCAGACCAACATCGCATTCAATTAGAGGTGCTATTTCATCAGCGAGGTGCTCCAAATGTGGCCATGCTCTCGCCGTCTTGGGTGTGGGAATATGGTTTAAATTGGCAGGGATGAACTCTCTTGTGTAGGTAGTAGGAAGGGAGATTTTCTTTGATGAGTAGAAACCTCTGATTTGTAGCCCTGAGATCCTTTGACTTGGAACAACTTCCTCTTTGTATGACAATGTAGAGAGCTTTAACTTTACATCTCTCTTTTCTGTATCCAGAACGTCTGCCTTTTCTTGCAAAACAAATGTAGTGTCGCTCTGAGTGTCCAGAAGGGCGTATACTAGCATTTCTTGTTCTGGGTTGCTTACTGTGGATAACCAAACTGGAATCACTGTAGATGTGAGATCACTCTTGTCACCTTGAATCACACGGTTTGAGATTGCCTCACTTAAAGTTTCTTTACTTTGTTCTTTGGTTTGTTTGGTTTCCCTGGCTTCTTTCATCCCTTTAATTTCTCTTTGTTCTTTATCTCTGTCCTTATTTATTTTGAATTCTTTGTCTCGTTCTTCATGTAGGCATGTTGGGTGTTTTCCCTTGCAGGTGTTACAGTTATTCCTTCTTTCACATTTCTTGGACAGGTGTCCAAAGCTGAGACATCCAAAACACAGTCCTTTTAACTTCACAAACTCCACTCTTTCAACTAGCGTCTTTTCCATAAACTTTCGACATGTGTGAATGCTGTGATTTAATTTTTCACAGAATACACATTTGTTTGTTTCTGTTTTCTCTTCTGAGCTGCTTGCAAACACCTTTGCTCCAACACTTTGAGCCTTTAAGGGTTTCAGCTTCTCTGAGTCATTTGCTTTAAGTGCATGTAGTGATGTCACTGGGTTGCACGCTATCTTGGCCTCTCTTGTGATAAAGTCAACAAAGTTGCTAAATGTTGGAAATGAACCATACTCCTCTTCAATCTGAATGACTTTTCTATTCCATCTTGCTGTAAGCCAATCAGGAAGCTTGCTGAGCATTCTCTGGTTCTCACTACAGTCATTTAGAACCTCAAGACTTGTTATCTGAGACATTGCTGCTTCACAGCTCCTGAGAAAGTCTGAGAACTCTCTTAGTTCAGTACTGTCCCTTGGTCCAATTTTCGGCCATGATGAAAGCTTATCTCTGAAGGCTTTGGCGATCATAAATGAACTTCCATATCTTTCCTCCAGAGTGTTCCAAGCTGTGTGGTATGCCAAATCTGTTTCCAGCAGGAAGTAACCTTCGATAGCCTTTCTTGCGGGACCACCAACATACTTTCGAAGATAGTAAATCTTTTCACTTACTGGGATGTTCTTTCTTTCAATAAGCATTTGAAAAGAAATTTTCCAGTCCTTGTACTTGATAGGATCACCACTAAAAACAGCGGGTTCTGGAACGGGTAGACGGCTAACGTTAATGGACTCTGCTAAAACCTTAGCTAGTACCGTTATTCCATCTTCTTGTGTGGCATAACTAGGTTGCTGACTTGAGGTGACTTGTGACCTAATAAATGGTTGTGCACTTGGATTGATGTTTGACGATGCAAGCTTTGGTTCAGACGGGCTTATTGGATTTGATGTGGTCCTTCTTGGTTTGCTCGTACCATGCAGAAGCCCTGATATTTCGTCATCTGAGTTGCATTCTTGCTCATACACTTTCAGCCGTGCTTTGGCAGCGTTCATTTGCTTTACAGTTTCTAAACGTTCAAGCTCTCTTCTCTTTTGCTCTAAAACTCTTTGAGTTTCTGCATTCTCTGCTTCTTGTTTTACAAGCCTTTCCTTGTTTTTTAATTCAAGCTCTTCGAGTTTCTTTCTTTCAGACTCCATTTCTTCCATCATCTTTAGAGTAGCTTCCATTGCAGCCAGTTCTGCTGCTGCTTCTTGCCTTTTGACAGACAGCTTGCTTGAGTAGCTTGAACGTGCACTTGGTTGTTTAGAACTTTGGGAGGCTCTTGAGGTGAACACAGAGCTAGCTTCGCTCCATCTCACCGATTCAGCATCACAGTCTTTTTGCATGGCTTTCTCACTGTTCATTGTTTACTTTGGGCCTTATTAATTCAGTTTAACGTTGGTGTCCTTGTATTAAAGTCTGTAGTTTTAACTTAGCTTAAATACTACCCTTTAATGTGTTTATAAACTTGAATAATCCCGTTCTTCCTTTCTTTTCAAAATGAACCTAAATGTGTTGAGTTTAATTTCCCTTTTAAATACCACCCTTTGAATATATTTACAAACTGAAATAATTTTCTCTTCAAAGATCAAGTTAAGTGTGGTATTATAAACCTTAAATCAGAATAAAAAATCTTTCATTTGTTACAAACAGAAAATAATTTCAATGTCAAACAAAATTATACAACTTAATGCACACTTTTTCTTCTTTTGTTCACACTTAATTTGTTTGTATGAAACAAACAACTTCTTAACTTTAAACTTGTGCCCTTTACAGCAGGTTACCCTTTTAAGCACTTAACAGAGTCCCTTCAAAGTTAGCTAGGTTAATTCAACTGTTCACCATTAACTTATCTTAAAGGTGTTACTTGAGTAGATCAACCACGCTAAACTCCTGGACACTGCTGCTTCTGATTTGGGTGATGCTGCTTGCAGCACAGCACGTCTTCCTTTGATCACAGAGAGTGACGTCACCGTTCAGCGAGTGCTCCTTTTCGGCTCCAGCTGTAGCGGGGGCTTCCCTCCTCCTCTCTGCTCTTCTCTGCTCTTCTCTGCTCCTCTCTGCTCCTGGGACTCCAGCACGCAGGCGTTCTCTGATTCCAGCAGCAGGTTGAGTGACGCACGTACTCAGCCGTTAACTTATCAACCGTTGGCTTCTCAACCGTTGGCTTCTCACTGTGGACGCCCAGGCTTGACTTTGACTGCGACACGACCAGGCGTGAGTTGTGACTGTAGCACGGAGCGGCAGGAAAGGATGAGTTCTGACTGTAGCACGGAGCAGCAGGAAAGGCTGAGTTCTGACTGTAGCACGGAGCGGCAGGAAAGGCTGAGTTCTGACTGTTACTCCTCTCGAGTTCATTCATGGATCAACGTCGTTCTTGGGTTTTAACAGACATTTATTGTAGACAACTTAACTTAATGCCCCATAAATGCCGTCAGAACTAAAAAGAAACACAGACCTAAATTAGTTCACGGCAAATAAAGATTTACAGAAATAAAAGACAAATACTGTACTGTAAAATACACAAATAAAACAATAAATCATACCTCATTGGCCACATTAACTCCAGAGGAATAAAGACGATTTTCTACAGCTTCTTCTTACAAAAAGAAACGTAAAACACCCCTTTGTCTTCAGGGGGAACTTCTTGTAGTAGTCTCTTCTGCAGTAACGGTTCTCTAACGGTTTCCATGGCAACTGTGTCAATCAATCTTACTCCAAGGGAAACAACGTGGCATGCGGAACAAAATATACGTTCCCCCATACATTTCAATGCATTTTAACACAAAAAATGAACCTTAACAACATAAATTACTGAAAGTTGTTACTTATCGATTATTAAATGTTTTATATTAAACACTAATATTTATTGCTCTCTTTAACTGAATATTGAATAATGCATCAAATGAGATCTGCCCTTGATGGCAGCTACAGTCATCCTGCTATAACACCACATTACACCCCTTTTTTGTTTCTTTTGCACCTGTTCATGTACAGCTGCTTGTCTCAAGTCTTCACTGATTAAAGTCGGGTCTGTTTGATAATCACCATTAATCGCCAGCCCATTAACAAAGCATGATGTTGTGTTGTGGCTAAGTTTATACAAACTGTAGAACATGAACATCTGTCAACCAGTTGACAGCTGTTCGAGCCGACACCCTTAGAGGAGAGGCCAGCTTTGATCAAGTTTGTGTATGCAAGGAGTTGCAGAAAGTTGTTGCTTAGTGTTCCTTAAATTTTAGAGAGGTGCTTTCTACCACAACTACCGGTAATCAATTTATGGGAGAACGTTTCTTATTTCTGAACACGTCTCGCAGTGAGCTGACTGAGCTTTAAAATCAGCCACAGCTTGATTACTGTCCAGTGCATTATTACAACTTACAGAGTTAACCATCAGTCTCGATGAAGTAATGTGGTTGAGGGGTAAATAATGTTTGACTTTTTTTATTTGTGCCCCTGGGAGTCTTTGCATGATGCGGAGGAGTTTAAGTATCTGGGTGTTTTGTTCACAAGTGATGGACTGAGAGGTGTATTAACATAGCTGGACCTCATAATCAGTAATGAGGATGTTGTTTCGGTCTGTCGTGGTGAAGAAAGCTGAGTCGGAAGGCAAAGCTATGGATTTAAGCAAACAGCAACCCTTGATTGCCAGTGGAGCTACATCACTGGAGGACATACCCAGCAAAACTGCAAACTACATCTGAACCTCCATTTCCTCTCTGAGCGTGTTGACGGACGGCGTCACAAGAAATGAGTTCATTTACAGGAAGACATCAGAGATGATGGTGCAATATTGCTACACCCTGACTTACAATTACATATATTTTACTGCACTATAGTATTATTATTATTATTACTATATTACCAGACTTAGTATATTATACATAAGCTAAAGAAACTGATGTCCAATTAAAGGTCGATTAAGGACCACAACAGGTAGAGTGGCTCAAACACAATGACCTGTTACAATACAGCCCACTTTGCATTGACGATCCCCTCCACAGAGCAGGGAAGCAAGTTACAGTGGAAAATCAACTACACTGAGAAGAACCGATAAGACAAGAGCCGAGTGGAGTTGCACTTTTCAATGGCAATGCAGCTATTGTGCACAGTCTCAGGATGCTGAACTTGGAGTCAAACCCTCCCTGCATTGTAAGGAGCTTTCGATGCTCGATGTCAGTGGCTTATAGCTTCCCTTTTACACCAGCTTGGTATCTGATGACTGGCGTATATATATATATACGTATATGATTCCTTGGATGATGGGTATCAAAGTTTTCATATTTCCTACATCCTTTCCATATAGCCCCTTTCTGTAGGTTTGCTTGCATAGTAGCATTCCAACAGTTTTAAGTTCTCTGTCCTTGTCCATGCATGTCTTGTTCCAGTAACCCATTTCTCATTAGAATGTCCTGGTTCCCCAAAATCTGATGCAGGCTTTGTTAATCCGGGGGACATCTGAGCTGGCATAGTCTCATTATTTTGTCGCACGCTTGGATTTTGTGATGTTGCAACACAATCATCACACTTCAAGTACACTAGAAAGTTGTGTTTTTTATTATGTCAGCTAATGATCAGTTTCACAGTTCTAACATTCGTTTCACAGAATACACTCTAGTGGCACGCACAACACCCACTTTTTATGAATAG
Source organism: Garcialebias charrua (assembly GCA_038048925.1). Lineage (NCBI taxonomy): Eukaryota > Metazoa > Chordata > Actinopteri > Cyprinodontiformes > Rivulidae > Garcialebias > Garcialebias charrua. Next base: position 18,461 of record JBBPBX010004870.1, read on the forward strand.
GAAGCCACACCTTCGGTTCAGTTTCAAGGAGGGCTCGGTTCGGTTCATTTTCTGTACAAAAAAAAAAAAAGACAAAATAAAGACTTACAAAATGTTTATTTTAAAAATATGCCTAGTAAACAATACATTTGTATAAAAATCAATAAAAGTGACCCATTTGTATGATATTTTAAATAAACAGCACTCTTTATAATGAATAAACTATACTAACAATAATAAAAATCTTAATAAATACAATAACAGTCAGAACCAGAACAAAAAGCAGCAACAGACTGTTTATGATCTAACTAATCAAGTTTTAAGTTTTTGTCCATAAAGACCAACTTGTCCACATTTTCTGCTAAAAGCAGAGAACTCGATGCAGTGAATATCTCCAGCAGTGGAGAAAATCATCTCAATAACAACAGTAGCAGCAGTGTGGCTGTATTTGTCCTCATTACTCACAACAACCTCTTCTTGGACCTGCTCCTCCAGGTGGGACAGGTCCCTGGAAAAGTTCAGAGATCAGTCGTCACACACTTCTTAGCTTCTTAGCTGCAGGTGATCTGGTGGAGTTCCCTGAAGAGGAAGAAGACAGCTGCTATCTCTGTCCCAGACTAAAAATAAAACTGATGCTGTTATCAGTGTTTGCAACAAGCTACTTTTCTTGCTTGTAGAAGACGTTCACGTTCGGATGATGTTGTTTCAAGTCCGTTAACAAGTCAGACGTGTTGCTGCTGCGAATCCAATCTCCGTGAAACAATGCCGACACACAGCTTTGGATTTGCGCTCGTCTTTTAACACAAAAGACATAACGTTCCCAAACAGCAGACCGTAGCGAGATGCTAGGCAGCTAAATGCTACGTGTGCTGCAAGATAATAGCGCCGTGCTGAAACACGCCTAGAAATTTTAGTTCCGCGGCACATATTATCCCGTTAATAACATTTAATGAGTGAAAAAAATAACCGAAACGATACACAGGTGGACCGAACCGAACGTGCAGTACCGAAACGGTTCGGTACACCCACGTGTACCGTTACACCCCTAATGTTTAGCACATGTCTAATCAAACATGTATATTGGTGATATAAAGAGAGACAACAATGGGCATGTACCAACCACCTTTTTTATATATTGTATATGACACAGTGTCCCCAGAGGTGAACCAGAGCACTACACTGCCTCATCTGGCATTTCTTCCATGCATTTGAACAGTCAATGCCTAAATTCCGCGATTTTGACCACTGAAGTGTTGAAATAATTCAAAAAACAGTTTTGTAAAACACTTTTATAGAACAGTCAAGTGGTTAAATGTATTTCCTCTTACAATTTTAGTATTTTACTTGTCATGATGACAGGTGAGGCATAGCCTCATATGCCTCACCTGACTGCACGTCACTGTTATATACGTATAGGCTACGAACGTAAAGAAGTAATTTACATTTCTCTCACATCCACAAGGCAACAGCAGAGCAGACAAGTTATAAATGCAAAAAATAAATAAAAAATAAATTCTTAAAAATAATATATTATACATTAGAGCACGTTAGGAACTTTTGATGTACTTTGTGTAAAGAATAGTTCAATTTGTCTTGTGTATGAATAAAGTGACTGGTGCTGTTGGCATGATGATGTGATGAGAGGGTAGGTGGATCAGAGGGGGGGGGGGTTCAGGGAGGAGAAGGTTGGGAGTGCTGGCAAAGAGTTTCAGCTCACTGGACAGTCATCCAATTATTACTTCATTAAAGTTTAATTTAATTCTGTCCAGTGGTTCATGTGTGCACAAACACAATCAAGAACAATATTGTCTATGGTTTGCTTTTCAGCAGTGAACGATAAAAATACAGTTGAGTAAATTATGAAATAATATAGAGGGAAACAAAGCAATTTATCCGGCTGTGGAGTCTCAAAGAGTTCAGTGAGGCATGGAGTTGATCAGTGTGACAGCCTCCTGGGAGAAGCTGTTTGAGCCCCATTGTTCTGGCCTTGATGCGCTGCAGCCTCCTATTCTTGGTAAGAGGGTCAAACAGTCCATAGACCTGGCGAATGGAAGCCTCCATTTTTCTCTCCTTCTGTACCTGCTGAAGTAGATGTCACTAATGGAAGGGAGGCTCCTGATACTGATCTACTGAGCATTGTCCACCACCTTCTGCAGCAGCTTCCTGCCAGCCGCATAGTAGTTGTCATAACAGATGGTGGTGGAGAAGATGAGAATGCTCTCCACCTTACTATCCGTAAAACAACTTCCAGCACAGAGATATTTAGGCTGGCCTGCCTGAGATTCCTGAGAAATATAAAGGCTGTACTGTAGTGGCCTTTTCTTTTATGCTGGAGATGTTTATGGACCAACCATTTGTGACTTGAGCTGGCAAAATAGGCCACAGTGTAGAATTTTTCTGTATTATTATTTTAAAATTGTCTTGATGGACTTATTTTTAGGCTTATCAATGGCAAATTTTTGCTGCAGCCTTTACTCATTCTAATTTATTCTTGGGTTACACACTTATCATCCATCCAATGTCTTCCTCTTATTCTGAAGTTGGATCTGGGGGGGGCAGCAGCTTGAGCAGGGAGGTCCAGCCATCTCTTTCCACAGCCACCTCTTCCAGCTCTTCTGGGAGGACACCAAGGTGTTCAGGACAACCCAGAGACATAGTATCTCCAGTGTGTTCTAGGTCTTCCCCGGGGTCTCTTCCAGTTGGACGTACCCAAAGCACCTCACTAGGGAGGCACCCAGGGAGCATCCTTACCAGATGCCTGAACCACCTCAACTGGCTCCTCTCGATGTGGAGGAGCAGCGGTTCTACTCTGAGTCTCTCCTGATAACTGAACTTCTCACTCTATCTCTAAGGGAGAGTCCAGCTACCCAGAGTAAACTCATTTCAACCGCCTGTATCCACAATCTCATTCTTTTGGTCACTACTGAGAGCTCATAGGTGAGGGTAGGAACGTAGGCCGACCGGTAAACAACGAGCTTTGTCTTACGGCTCAGCTCCCTCTTCACCACAACGGACCGGCTCAGGGTCTGCAATACTACAGACACTGCAACAATCTGTCTGTCAGTCTCATTCTTCCCTCACTCATGAACAAAACCCAGAGATACTTGAACTCCTCCACTTGAGGTAGAACCTCACCCTCCACCCGAAGAGAGCAATCCACCCTTTTTTGATGCATCATAAAATTATAATTTGACAGTTTAAATGGTTATAAACAAAGATCATTTAAAGATTTCGAGACATCAAGCTGAAGAGAATTCACAGAGCTTGAGACTGAATGTTTCAAAACTCATGAAATTTGGACTAAACAGCTGTTTGGCCTTAAGACATTCATTTATCAGTGAGGCTTCATAAAAAAAACAAAGGCCTCTTTTGCTTTGGAGCGTGATGATTGGGATCTGGAGGAATTGAAAAATGTCATGTGGTCTGATGATTCTAGATTTACTTTGCTTCAGGGTGGTGGTGGTATGGGGGGTGGGTGGGCTTCAGGGAAAGATGAGCAATGGTTGATGATGTGATGCATCCATCATAGAAGGTCCTGATCAGAAAAGCTAAATAATCACGAAATTAGGTCAAGCTGACTACCTGTAGGTTCTGAATGTTCATCCGTCTGTGCATGTTGTGAGCATGATAATATGAAAAATAAGTGTGATACCAACTTACTTTTTGGTGTGTGGCTGCATCTAGGTGTAAGAAAGGTCCCTTTCGACAACTGGTTTGGCATGTCAAAATCCAAGATGGCCACCACATTAATATATGTATTCTGTATGCATACATACAGTGTACTGTATATGTATTCTGGACTGTGGTCTGTGGGGGCAGCTGCTGTAGTCCTTATTACAATCAAGCTGCTGACCGGACCTGCTAACAAGACCACACCGCTAACAGATCAGAACCATGATGTTGAAAGAACCTATATGTCAAAGTCAAAGTCAAAGTCAACTTTATTGTCAGATCTGCAATATGTACAGTGCAGGACATACACAGGACCGAAATTGCGTTTCTCTCAGTCCCTCGGTGCAACAGTAAACATCTAAACATTGAAACACTGAAACATATAATAATAGACATAAGCATAAAAATAGTAAAACTAACACTGTCCTGTGTGTTTTTTTTTTTTTTTTGCATAGTGGTATAAAAAAAGAGTATAAAAAGTATAACTAAAATAAACTAAAGGTTTCTAGCATTGACATTTGCAAAGTGGCAAAGCAGCGAATGAGTCAATGTACACAGTATATGTATGAGGTAGTAGTTGATGTTGTTGTAGATAGTAAGGTATTTTTGCTGCATGCTTTTGGTATTTCTTGTTGTTGTCTTTGTTTGTTTGTTTTTTGTTTGTTGTACAGTATATGTATGAGGTAGTAGTTGATGTTGTTGTAGAGGCAAAAAGTGGCATATGCAGTAAGGCACATTGGGCATCCCTAAATAAGACCGTTCAGAGCACACTGTATATGTACCAGCAGTGGTGTAGATATTAAAGTAGTGTAAATAAATGTAAACAGTAGTAATTACATGTAAGCAGTAGTAATAAAAGTAAACAGTATTAATAAATGTAAACAGAGAATGTAAACAGTATTATGATTATAGGCAGTGATGTAATACAGACATTAGTGCAATTATGAGAAGTAGTGCAAACTGTATGAGCACATGACCGAGAGTTTAGTGAAAACCCGTTTGGTGACACAGAGTCTAGTGTTAAAAACTTTGTGTTGAGTGATAATATGTGAGAAAGTTTTAGTGTTAAGGCAGTTCAAATGGGAGGGGAGGCAGAGCAGGCAGAGTGTTTAGCATTCTGACTGCCTGATGAACAGAGCTGTCTCTCAGTCTGCTGGTTCGAGCCTGGAGACTCCTCAGTCTCCTTCCTGATGGCAGCAGTCTGAAGCAGCTGTGTAGTGGGTGTGTGGGATCACCTGCCATGCGGTGGGCTGTATAGGTAGGAGTGGTGGTGCAGAGGTTAAGAAGGTGAGCTTGTGATCGGAAGATCGCCGGTTCAAGCCCCGGTACTGACAACATCAAAAATGTGGGTGGGATAAGTGAAGCAGTCACACCTGTCTTCACACTCATCTGCCCCACTCTGGGCCCTTGAGCAAGGCCCTTAACCCACACCATCTGCTCCCCCATGAACCCTAGATATCAGCTCTCTGCTCCACACAGAGGGCTGTGGTAGCTCGGTGGTCTGTGGTTGTGTCAGGAAGGACATCCGGCATAGTTCGCTGTGGCGACCCCTGACAAAGGGAGAAGCCGAAAGAAGGGGGGAAAAAGTAGTATTTTTAGTATGTTTTTAGTATTTTAGTAGTGTTTCTAGTATGTTTTTAGTATTTTTGCTGCATGCTTTTGGTATTTCTTGTTGTTGTCTTTGTTTGTTTGTTTGTTTGTTTTTGGAGAGTCAAAACAAACAGTTCTTCTTGTCCTAAGCATTTCATTGCATTGTTGACCTTGTGTTGATTGTGCACATGACAAATAAACCACACCTGAACCTGAATATTCCGGACACTTCTTTCATTTGAGAAAACTATGCGTTAGTTTTTACATTACTTGAATGTATAGTTTCCTCACATGATTGGGGTGCTACAAGATTAATCTATGGTTGTCAAGGCCACCATTGGTCACCCTCTGGCTCCGCCCTTGCACCTGGTGTTGGATACATTTGCACCCTCCTGCTCACCAGGATCCATCACTTTGCACCATTTCAGACAAGAATAAAGTAAAACAAAACCTACCTCTATTCTTCTACACAGATTAACTTGTACCCATTTTAAATATCTGGCACCAAAAACATTAACTTGGATTCTCTGTTCAAAGTCCAGACAAACACTCGTCTGGAAAACTACAAACATTCTTCAAATCCCTCAGTGATGGGGGACATTGGTGTGCCGCTTGTTTCCATAAAGGTTTTTTTGAATTAATTAATTTTTGTAGTGGTCCAACCCCTACCAATATAAAACTGGATGGGAAGAAACTTAGAGATACTTAAGCTCTTTTGCAAGATGCAAGATGGCCGCGCTCAGACCAGCCGCAGCTTCATGGGCTCCCAGAACATCCCCAGTTTTTAGTAGTTTTAATAGTGTTTTTGTACCTGACTCTGAGCGTTTTTTGCGGGTGAATTATAGCCGAACTGAGCTGTTAAGAATTGGAGCGGATTTACCACAAGGCACAGCTGAAATCAGCAACGAACTCAAATCAGAGCTCGGAAGATTGGATCTGCTAAGATCATCTTTCTGGAAACAGATGCGCTCCGGAGGAAAGAAGAGGAAACGGTGCTCTCGAGGGAAAAAGCGTGGCTGTCGAGCAGGAATTATGACGAGACTGCGGGCAGACGCTAAAACCGGGAGACCGCCGATGCCGGCTCTTTTTCTGTCCAACGTGCGCTCGCTGGACAACAAGATGGATTTGCTTCGTCTGAGAGTAACAACGTCGGAGGAGATGAGGAGATGCTCGGTGGTTTGCCTCACGGAAACGTGGATCAACGAGGATACTCCTGACTCTGTTTATGAGTTGGATAATAGACTATTTTTCAGAACGGACCGGTGTATCGAGACTACGGGGAAAGCACGAGGCGGAGGCGTCTGCATTTACGTTAACAAAGACTGGTGCACGAACTGTGCCGTTATCAGCAGGATCTGCTCAGCTGCTGTGGAGCTTTTAACAATAAGATGTCGCCCACATTATCTTCCCCGCGACTATTCAGCGATAATAATAAGCGCTGTTTACATAGCACCCGATGCTAATGCCAACGACGCCCAGGGAGAAATTCATGACTTACTCACCTCGCTGCAGTGTAAATATCCTGAGGGGTTTTTCATTGTCTCCGGGGACTTCAATCATGTGGATTTACGTGTCATCCTTCCAACCTTCAATCAGCACGTTTTCACAGCAACACGAGGAAATAAGACGCTAGACCAAGTCTTCACGAATGTGAAGGGGGCGTACACGGCGAAGCCACGCCCACCGCTCGGGGCTTCCGACCATCGCTCCCTGTTATTGGTCCCTAGACAGCTACCCCCACTCAGACGTTCCAAGCCGGAACAAAGAGAGATCACATTGTGGCGCCAAGATAGTACCCCCATGCTAAGAGACTGCTTTGAAAACACAAACTGGTCTGTCTTCAAAGAGGCAGCTACGAATGGAAGTTCAGTTGACCTGGAACTTTATGCTTCCTCAGTCCTGGGTTACATCAGTACATGTGCTGAAAATGTATCCATAAGAAAGTATGTTAAATTTTACCCCAATCAAAAACCCTGGCTAAATAAGGATGTCCGCACCCTGCTGGCAGCCAGGGACACTGCATTCAAGTCTAGAGATACTGAGGAGTTGAGAAAGTGCAGGAGAGAACTGGATGATGGCATAAAGAAGGCCAAAGCCGCGTATGCACAGAGGATCGAGGGTCAGTTCATCTCACATGATCCACGGAGCATGTGGCAGGGCATCAAATGCTTAACAGACTACAAGGGCAAAAGCAAACAATGCCCCAGGGACCCATCCCTGCCTGATGCCCTCAATAAGTTTTATGCACGTTTTGAAGATCCAAACAGACCAGCTAGCACCAGACGAGGAGCACCTCAAAGTGACCGCAGCAGAAGTGAGAGGTAGTCTCAGAAGGATCAACCCTCATAAAGCTACGGGTCCAGACAACATCCCAGGGAAAGTTCTGAAGGAATGTGCGGACCAGCTCTGTGAGGTGCTGGCTGACGTCTTCACCACCTCACTTTCACTGGAGTCAGTTCCCACCTGCCTGAAGACTGCCACCATCATCCCAGTCCCAAAAAGCTCCACAGTGACTGGTCTGAATGACTATAGACCAGTGGCTCTCACCCCGATAGTCGCTAAATGTTTTGAGAAACTGGTCATGTCCCACATCAAGACAACCGTCAACATCAGCGAGGACCCTCATCAATATGCATACCGCGAGAACCGATCAACAGAGGACGCCATCTCCTCTGTGGTCCACACTGCTCTCACCCACCTGGATCAGAAGGACTCATACGTGCGTCTGCTCTTTGTGGACTTCACATCTGCTTTCAACACCATGATCCCCCAAACTCTGATAGACAAACTATCCACACTTGGACTAAGCCCCTCCATCTGTAACTGGGTACTAGACTTCTTAACAAACAGACCACAGTCCGTGAAGATCCACAACTTCTCCTCCTCCACCATCACCCTCAGCACTGGCTCTCCTCAAGGATGTGTGCTGAGCCCTCTTCTGTTCACTCTGCTCACATATGATTGTACAGCCACACATCCAGGCTGTCATATTGTTAAGTTTGCAGATGATACAGCTGTGGTGGGATGCATCACAGATAATGATGAATCCAGCTACAGACAGGAGGTGGAACATCTGGAGAGCTGGTGCAAAGAGAACAACCTTCACATGAATGTGAAGAAGACGAAGGAGATGATTGTGGACTTCAGAAGGAACAAACACACCCACACCCCACTGTATATAGGTGGATCTGCGGTGGAGGTGGTCTCCAGCTACAAGTACCTGGGTGTACACTTGAATGATAACCTCAGCTGGAGCAATAACACCACCAGCCTGATCAAGAAAGGACATCAAAGACTCTACTTCCTCAGACGGCTGAGACGAGCTGGTCTGAGAAGCTCAGTCCTCACCTCGTTCTACAGGTGTGCAGTGGAGAGCGTCCTGTGCTCCAGCATCAACGTGTGGCATGGAGGCTGCACAGTTGCAGAGAGGAAAGCTCTACAGAGAGTGGTGAAGGCTGCACAGAAGTCTGTGGGAGTCAGTCTCCCCACCATCACAGACATTTACACCTCCAGATGCAGAAAAAGAGCCACCTGCATCATGAAAGACCTCACTCACCCAGCACACTCACTCTTTGCACCACTCCCCTCGGGACGGAGGTTGAGGAGCATCAAATGTAGAACCACTAGACTGAGGAACAGCTTCTACCCTGAGGCTGTCAGACTCATGAATAAATAAATAATAAGAATAAACACTGCAAAATGTCACATCATGTTGATACTGATCTGTTTCTTGTTGCTGCGTTCATCTGTGACCATCTGCTCATAATGACTCATGTTCGTGCTGCTGTTTATAATGATGTTTTTCTACTACATTAGGGCTTAGTGTATTACTAGCTGATGTCTCTCTTAGTTAATCCTAGATGTTATTATTGTTTTTCTCTTGCATTTGTTGTTGGATGTAACTGGGACCCTGTGTACATAATCTCGTTTTCAACACATGTACTACATGCGGTGCAAATGACAATAAATTCTCTCTGACTCTGACTCTGACTCTTTTGAAGTCCAGTTGGATTAATTGTGGCAGACTTTCTGGACACGTCCGGCAAGAATATCTTGGTACTTTAGCCAGAATAACCATGTAATGTAAAACTGAAGGTGATGGAAACGTTCATAAAACGACACAAACCATAAACCATTTGAGTCTGTGAGTTGTTTTAATATGGCAGCAGGTTTGTTTTGGCACTGCTCAGACCCTATCAATAATGACTTGTCCGAGCAGAACCACTTCCAAAGCGGATAACTGAAATCTTAAAACAGCTATTATTTTTTATATTTTAGGGCATTTCATGCAGACACTAAAGCTAAAACTATAATAATATGATATTTCTGCCAAAATTGACCCCCAGACAGAACTGCAATTGTCACAAAAATCAAAGGTAAATTACTGAATTTCGTGAATTACGTTCGTTTCTTTAAGTTCACATCCTGCAGCCCAATGTTCCACATGTTTGGTTAAAACACCTCATATTGTAATTGTGGGTTTTAAAAACTTTTACTTTTATTTTTCAAAGGAAACATAAATTTTCCTGAACAATACCAGCCCACTATAGCTTTAAAGTTATTAAATCATATTTAATTTGACAAAAACCTTTCAGAAGAAACAAATCCCATCTGATGGAAAAGTTTACAATCATTAAGAGCTATAAAAAGGTTTAATTCATCAATACTTTTAAAAGCACATTTTCTTGGAGTTTTAATTTTTTATATTGTAATATAAAAGTATGTAGGCCTTAAAGAAACAAACAATAAAACCGCTGTTTATTTTGTTCCCCATCTTGAGCTGTAATGAAGTTGCATTTTCTTTCCAAAACCCTCTTCTGAAGCAGCTGCTTCACTTGGAAACCTCTTAGGAACTAAATTGAAGCGTTTCTTGATTTGAAGAAGCAGGCTGTCATGTGCTCCTCCAGCATACGGAGCAATATTAACAGAATGGAGTAACTGCGATCTGCTGAGCGACTGCCAACCGTCGTTTCTTTCACGTTGGTTTTCCTTAAAGTTAAAGCCGCTCACATTAAAGCATTGAATCAAAACCAACGGAGAATAACAGCACAATACAAATGGTTACTATGTGCCGAGGGCATCGAGGAACAGACACTCCTCTTGTTTTGCTATTTATAATTTCAGCTTTCCAAAAAAAAAAAAAAAGCATAACCGGATGATTTAATTCTCCAACAATGAGCCTGTTGTAGCTGTAAGATATAAATTTCAAAAAGCCAGATTATCCAAAATAAGAAGCAACAAACTATTTCTCTAATAAAAAAGAACCCAACAGTAGAAAATAACTTTTAATTGTCATGCAATTGCCTCAGGCAGTATTTCTGAAAAATGTCTCATTAAAGCTGCAGTCGCACTCCTCTGTTCGGTTTGATAAATATTGAACTGCTCGTTTTAGACACGACTTTAAGTCTCTTTCAAAAAGTTGCGCAGAAGTTGAGAAGGAAATTGCAGATTATATAAGATTTCCATTTTCCGCCCTGATCCGATAACAAACATTTCAAGTACAAATTGTTAATTAAAACACTTCTTAGGATTTGCGGTTCAGGCGTGTGATCTTTGCAGAGCAGAGTGTAAATAGGTTGGGTTGAACTAACCTCCAGATCTCCGTATTTGAGACGAAGCCGACATAAACAGAGGAAGACACGCAGAAACGCTTTTGCACATTCGCAGATTTAGACTAAAAGAATGAATCCGGTAGTAGGAGTCGATCGAAGCTAACCGGAGAACCGAGTTTTGACTTTTGGTGTCTGTATCACTGTTTTCAGCTGAAATGTCCAGTGAAGGAACTGCAAAGTGATCAATTATGGGCTCATTTTCCAGCAGAATCAAATTGCACACGTGCAGCTTATAATCCATTTTCTTGCTCATTCTGGATCACCATCTTCTCTTATCAGTTTCATCACGATTATAATCTACATTTTTATCACATCTGTCTTCTTGGGATGCTTGATTGCTTAAAAAATCTCACAAAGATCTGTTAAATCTTTCCCTTACAAAAAGCCTTTTGTGTGTAATATACAGTATGACTTTGCAGATGTCACTTCCCTCTCACTTTGGTGTTCAGGCTCATGGATGTCATTACCTCATTATTTCTACAATGAAAATTGCGTTCCTGTAAGGGTAAGCTGGAGTATTGTGTCTGTCAGTCTGACAGAAAAAAAAAATAGGAGAGGCAGATCTGATAAAACCTTTTTAAATCACCCTTCACTTACAGCCTCGTAGACCGAGCCGTACCAGCTACAGTTCACCCAAATACACATCAGAACTGGGCAGGTCTCCGTGAAAATGTGACCTTGGCTTGGCTGAAGAAATAACTTTATGATGGCGTATTAACATGCTGCTCGTTTTAGTTAATGAAATGATGACACATTTATGATGAACAAAGGCATGAGGAAAAACATATTTGCACATTTGTTATAGAACGAGCTAATTTTGCAGATATTTTGAGTGATTGTATCCTTCTGATGAGAAGCCAAGATATATTTTTGTCTGAGTTGAACTGCTTGGCCAAAAAGAGTCAAACTATTAATATTTCCTTGGGTCACAGAAAGTGTTGGTTTTAGAATTCACTGTTTTGCCACTTAAAGTGATAGTTTGGATCTTTTAAAGTGGGATTTGGTGGAAACCTTCTGGACAATGTGGGCGGCCGTGGTGTAGTGGTAATGGCAGTCGACCCCTGATCGGAAGGTTGGAGGTTCGAATCCCGCATCCGCCCACCATGTGTCGTTGTGTCCCTGGGCAAGACACTTAACCCCGAGTTGCTCCCGGTAGGTCTGGATGGCGCCTTGCAAGGCAGGCTACCACTACCGGTGTATGAATGTCTGAATGAGTGGGTGGATGGCTGGTATTGTAAAGCACTTTGGGGCTCCTCACAGGGGGCTGGAAAGCGCTATATAAATAAGCTCCATTTACTCCATTTACTCCATTTACAATTATCGTGTTCTTGCACTTTGAACTACCTCAGATCAGACAAATCGGCCTCAGCTCTGAATAAATTGACAGACATCTTACCTCAAAAGCATTGTGTTCAACATAATGGTACTTCTTATAATAATAATAATAATAATAATAATGAATTCAATTTATAACGCGCTTTTTCATTAGTGAAAATCTCAAAGCGCTACACACATTGAATGCTACACACATTCATACACCGGTAGCGGCAGACTACCATGCAAGGTGCTTTCCAGTCCTACCGGGAGCAACTCGGGGTTAAGTGTCTTGCCCAAGGACACAACAACACATGGTGTGGGGAACCGGGATTCGAACCACCAACCTTCCGATCGGGGGACGACTGCCATTACCACTACGCCACAGCTGTCAATAATGGTGTACCACAAGGCTCAGTCTTAGGTCCCACCCTCTTCACAATCTAGATAAATAATGTAGGTCAGATCATTCTTGATGCACCCCTACATTTCTATGCTGATGACACAGTTGCTTATTGACAAGCTAAAACAGCTGCTAAGGTTTTTTAGCTTTTACAGTCTGCATTCGACATCATCTAGTCAGATTTGTTCTGTCTCAAACTGGTGCTAAATGCTGATAAAACCAAACAGATGCTGTTTTCAAACAGAAAGCTGGTACCAGCTGTCCTTCCTTCTATCGTGTCACGAATGGTGTTCTTATTGAGTTTGTTGATTCTTGTAAATACTTGAGAATCTTGGTTGATGCACATCTCTCTTTTAAACCCCATGTCGAAAATTTGGTAAAGAAATTGAAAGTAAAACTGGGTTTATTTTTCAAAAATAGATCCTGTCTAACTCTGAATGCTTGGAAACGCCTTGTATCTGCTACTTTCCTTTTGTACATTGACTATGGTGACATTATTTACATCAATGCTCCTGCAAGCACCCTGCAGATGTTTGATGCTGTCTATCATGGTGCGTTACGATTCACAACTGGCTGTAACTACTGCACCCACCACTGCTTGTGGTTACCTTCATACATATCTTCCTACATGTTATGTCATCAGAGCAACTACAGCGTGCACTTCCAAGACATCATTATCTGCAGTGTCCCATCAGTGTGGATCGAAATTGGCAAAATGGCCTTCTCCCTTTTGGAAGAAGGTTTTATCACTTCTCCTGTAACCTGGAACACCTTGCAAAAAGATCTGAAGCTCTCAACCTTGACCTCCATAAGGAATTTTAAACTATTGTTAAATTCAATGCAAAAATCAAGGTAGACATGTCCCTGTTTTTAGTATCTTACACCATTTTATAATGTAGCATGTTTTTTTATTTTGCTTTATATCACTTATTTTATTTACTTTTCATTTTATATGAATGTTTATTGTACCTCATTTATGTTTTTTTTTTGTTGTTGTTTAAAATTGGTCTCTTCTGTAAATGAGTCCTCGTGACTCAATGAGACTAACCTGTATAAATAAAGTTTGAATGAACAACCAATGGTTAGCCCAAAATAAGTGAATTCCTGCCAAAATCTCTCAAAAGATTTACAGAGTTTAATGCAAACTTTTTTTTATAAACCTGTACATCACTGTCAATTTCACATTGCATGGTTATTTACATTTATTTTAAAATTATTACATTATTCTTGCAAAAAAAGTTATTCAGGCTGCATCAGAAGTGCTACAGCTGTTTGCACTTGTTAAATAACCATATAATTTCTATGAAAGTAACCATGCAGATTAACTATTGTAAATGGAGACCTTGTGACAGGAGTATTTAGAGAAAGAAGTCTGTATAAGTTGGCAGGAATCTACAAGCCATTAACTCGTCAGTGTGTTCAACTTCAATTTTTTTTCTGTCCAATAAAGTCAATCCATCAGCTATGTACCACATGTAAGATATTGGTTGTGTATACATTTTCCACTGAACCCACTTCATTATGATAAAATTGTTTGTAGGCTCAATTATCCAGGTAGATAACAACAACAAAAAAGGTTAAATCTGGATCAGTTCCTTTAAGGGAGAAACATTTCTTCTTCCATCTGGAAGACTTCATTATGGCTCATATATCTCCTTCAAAGATGTAGGCAAACAACATTCATTATTGTTAGTAAAATTGTACAATTTCAATTAAAAAAAATGATATTCTCCTTTTTCCCCACCTGTAGCGCGTAAACTAAAGAAAATTGGACAACAGAAGAACCTGGAGGAGGATCATTGTGTTCAGGAACCAGCAGAAGTGCCCCACATTTCTCCTAAGGCAGGTCCAAACTTTAACTCCCAGCTGGTTTTCCTCAACATCCTGGAGTCCATTGAGCCGGAGGTGGTGAACGCAGGACACGACTGTGGCCAGCCAGACTCTGCTGCCAGCCTGCTCACCAGCCTGAACGAGCTGGGAGAGCGACAACTGGTTAAAGTGGTCAAATGGGCAAAAGGATTACCAGGTAGGGTACAAGAAATACTTTCTTTACAACTACAAATTGGTAAATGTGTCAGGACTCCTTAAATGTATACTTTTTGCTGATGATACCACTTTTTTCTGTTTAGGTGAAGATATAGAACAAATGTTGGAATTGATAAAGACAGAATTTACCAAAATACAAACTTGGTTTAAAATCAATAAATTATCATTAAATCTAGAAAAAACTAATTACATGATATTCAGTAATAAAAAGAAAACTGTTGATGTTCCACTCAAAATTGAGGGTGTTGAGATTTGTAGAGTGAGTGAGGTGAAGTTTTTGGGTGTTATTATTGATGACAAACTGACATGGAAACAACACATAAATTCTGTAAGAATAAAAATAGCTAAATCGATTGCAGTACTATACAAGGTCAGAGACCTATTGAATGATAAAGCTCTGTATTTGTTGTATAACACAATCATTGTTCCACACTTAATCTATTGTATTGATGTTTGGGGGAAAGCGTGTAAAACAATCACAAAGCCTATTTTTGTATTACAGAAAAGAGCTGTAAGAATTATCACTAGAAAACATTACTGTCATCCATCCAGTACATTATTTTATCAACTGAAATTATTGAAGTTCCATGATTTGGTTGATTATAATATTTTATCAATTATGTATAGGGCTCAGAACAACAAATTACCTTTAAATATCCAAATGCACTTTGTTAAAAGACAAAGTTGTTATAATCTTAAGGGGACAGAGATGTTTGTAAAACCACAATTCAGAACTAGCTTGAAGGGACGTTCTACCTCAATCCAGGGAATTAGATTATGGAATGGCTTGGAGAATGTAGTTAAAAATGCCAAGTCACTGTTTACATTTAAAAAAATGATCAAAAGGAATTTGTTGAAAAAATATATATGAATTAGCATAATGTGTATTGTATTATTTATTAGTAATGTATTAGTATTAGAAAATTAGAAAGAGTTAGTCATTTTGTACTACTGGTGGAAGATTATTAATGTGCTTTGTATCAATTTTTAATTATGTATTAGTATTAGAAAATTAGAAAGAATTAGTCATTTTGTACTACTGGTGAAATATTATTAATGTGTTTTGTATCGATTATTAGTTACGTATTAGTATTAGAAAATTAGAAAGAGTTAGTCATTTTGTACTACTGGTGAAATATTATTATTGTTTAATCTGATTGTTTGAAAAAAGGGGCAGATATAATAAGATTTATTCTTCTTTCTGCTTCCTTTCATTTTTTTTACATTGTGTACGTATCATTAATGGGATTGTCTTGTATTGTGTTTCTTTTGTAAAAAAATGAACAAATTTAATAAACATAAACATAAACATAAACAAATTACTTTGAACTCTGTGTTTTACTGAATTTAGACTTGAGGGATGCAAGAGGTAGATATACACCAGTTTAAGACTTGCAATAGTTGCATTTTTGTGAAGTTGGGCGCAACAGAAAGAAGAGTAGCAATTCATACAGCAATACAGCTCATTATGTACCCGAAACATGCCGGATTAATACCTGGTACCTACAGGGACCAAGCTGTATTACAAAATGATTTATTATGCTGTACTTATCAAGAACATATCTGATACTTCCTGGGAACATAACTAAGATGATAATGTGGTAGCACTCAGGAAATTACCAAGTACATAACCGGGAAGAAACAGCCATGTACCCTGTATATACCAGGTACTGTATGTACCATGTATGCACAAGGCATTTACCAGGAAAGTACCTGGTATATACTGGGTACATACCCTGTAAATACATGTTAATGTCACTTTATAATAACACCTGGTCCTTATAGGTTCCAGATGCGTATTCATTGCCTACCAAGTATGTACACTGTAAGTACCAAGTACAGACGTGGTAAATTACAGTTTTACACAGAGACACTGTTCAATGATAAATGTGCTGTTTAACTTAGGAAAATAGTGATGTTGTTGTATTTGGGGCTGTTTGCAGTCAGAAACGGCAACTAAAGCTAATGATAGCTTGGCAGGTTAAAGCCTTCCATTTCCAAGTTGACAGTTACTGGTGACATCACTTCCTGTCTTACCAACCCTTTGAACAAGCACTGGAGCCCTTTGGTGGACAACATAAACTACTACAGTCACATTTTAAACTGATAACAAATAATCTGAACCATTACACAGATTGTATCAAGATAAAGGTTACAAGTGGAGTCGAACAGCATCTGTTTTAAATTACTAGGCCGTAAGGTTGAAATAACATTCCAGTTATTCTGATGGCAAGTGGCAATAACTAATGAAAATATGTGAGGTTTAAAACTATGCAGACTGCACCAGAACAAAACAGACAGCTACTTCATCAACATTCACACTATCAACAATTCTGTTTTTTCAATTACATTAATTATCTTCTTTTAAAACACGAACATTTATCAGCTGTGTTGTCATAAAAGTTTGAACTTTAAAAGTACAAAATCTGTAAATGAAAAAGTGATTTTCCTGTTGTATTCCTCACCATTAAAGTTATTTTATTTTTTATTTAATTTAATTTATTCATTTTACATTTAATATACCAAAAGAAAAATATAAAACCATTTCACTTATTATATGAAAAGAAAACAAAATGAAAGGTGGCAGAAAGAAGAAGAAATCTTATTATATCTGCCCCTTTTTTCAAAATCAAAACAATTCAAACAATCAATTCAAACAATAATTATCTATGAGTAACAGAGCAAAAAAAGTAACTCATCACAGATCTACAAATTTCTACTACATTAAACATTTAACTGAAATGTTTTTAGTATTTTGTTAGCAATTTAGTTTTGATCATTTTTTAAACATAAGCACTGATTTTGCATTTTTAACATCATTTCCCAAACCGTTCCACAATTCAACTCCCTGTATTGAAATAGACCGTCCCTTTAAACTAGTTTTGTACCGTGGTTTTGCAAAAATCTCAGTTCCCTTAAGACAGTAACAGCTTTTTCTCTTAAACAAAATACATTTGAACGTTTGAAGGTAGTGTGTTATTATGAGCTCTATACATTCCTAATAAAATACTATAGTCCACCAAATCATAAAACTTCAGTACCGTATTTTTCGGAGTATAAGTCGCACCCGAGTATAGGTTGCACCATCCAATTATTGCCAAAGAATTGGAAAAATCCATATATAGGTCGCACCTGAGTATAAGTCGCACCTACGTCAAAATGTGGACCGTGTTTAGCTCTGCTGCAAATGTCTCTTCCACAGGAGCGCACAGCAAGGCTTTTAAGAAGATTAACACTTAAAAACAATTATTTATTTGATAAAAATTATAGCAAATATGTGTCTGAGCTGAACTTTTCTTTAATAAATGAATACTTTTAGCAGGATAAACACCTAAAAATATATATATTTGTTATCTGACATTATTGTAAGAGTGTGTCTCAGTTTAATTTTTGTTAATAAATGATTACAAATAAGCTTATTTTATAAAAAAAAACATATATAGGTCGCACCTGAGTATAGGTCGCAGGCCATGAAAAAAATTATAAAAAGGTGCGACCTATACTCCAAAAAATACGGTAATTTGAGTTGGTGAAATAATATACTGTATTTGATGGATGACAGTAAGGTGTTCTTGTAATAATTCTCACAGCTATTTTTTGTAAAATAAAAATGGGCTTTGTTATAGTTTTGCATGTCTTCCCCCAAACTTCAACACAATAAATTAAATCAAAAAGGCGTTCAATTCAAGATTATACAGCAGATATAGAGCTTTATCATTCAACAAGTCCTTTCTACTGCAGTAGATCTAGATATCTTAATTTTAACAGAATCTGTGCTGTTTCCATGACAGTTTGTCATCAATAACCACACCCAAAAACTTCACCTTACCCACTCTGCTTACCTCAGTCAACACCATCAATTTTAAAAGAAAAATCCACAGTTTTCTTTTTATTACTAAATAACATATACAGTACTTTGTTTTATCTAAGTTTAATGATAGCTTGTTTAATTTAAACCAAGTTTGTAATTTAACAAACTCTATTTTTAACAACTCAGACATTTATTTAAAATCTCTACCAAAATAAAAAAAGTGGTATCATCAGCAAAAATAACACATTTTAGAAGTCCAGACAACTCCCCTAAATCATTTACATACAAAATAAACAACTTTGGTCCAAGTATAGAGCCTTGTGGGACTCCACATGTGTTCTCTCATCATCAAACCCAACTTTTTTTCTAAGCTTAGACTTTGCCCATTTTTAACATGGAGGGATTTGTACATAATTCTTTGCACGTTCATCCATTTAGATGCTTCATATAAGAAACATTTACAGATCAAAACTAATGGTTTCATTTTCCTTTCACATGATACTTTATTAGGGATGCACGATATTGGATTTTTGACCGATATCTGATATGCCGATATCTCAAAACTTATTTGGTCGATAAATATTTTATATACGGTACTTTCCTTTGTCAGAACATAGCCCTCTTATTTAGGCTTATTTGTTACAAAAATTGTGTAACATCTGTAAGTGCTGGTGACATATACCGGTATTCAGTAACAGCCATATGATATGCATAGCACTTTGACTTACCGTACCGTATTTTTTGGAGTATAGGTCACACCTTTTTATCATTTTTTCATGGCCTGCGACCTAGGGGTGGGCCATATCATCTCGTCTACGATAATACCGGTGGATTTTTTGACACCGGTGAAAAAAATTATATCGCGGCATCCTATGATGACGTCATTTGACTGCGTCACTTTGCGATAACGGTGGTTTTGTGGAGGAACGCGGACCGCGTGAAGCAGCAGACAGCAGCCGGTGTTCCGTGGAGACTGCCTTCATGTGGAGATGCCCTACATTTTGTTAATACGCATGCGCGCGCACACCGAACCCGAGGAGGAGGAACGAGCTAGCATTAGCCTCATAGCTGCATCCTCGTAGCTTCACCGGGCAGCCGGCTTTGAGCGATCAGAGGTCCCTGGAGCTCGCCTCGATGTCGGACTGGAAGCCGAAGACATCGGGGGACAACGCGCTAACTTGGAATAATAAAGCCGACAACCTTTTAGGAGGTGCGTGCAGCTAAACCGGACTGCCCGGAGCTGCGGGTTTGGGGGCTAAAATGCTAACAGCTGAACGCGGCGCGCACAGACTGCGGCGTCGGTAAGTCATTAAAACTTTTTCTGTCTCCAACTGTATGAAGTTAGGATACTAACAGTCCTTCTGTAAAGGGTTTAAACTGCGTGGTGCTACAGAAAGCTGCGAAGCTCAGACGTAACGCAGCGGTGCTAACAACTGGAGCTAACAGCTGGAGCTAACAGCAAACTGATGACAGAAGCTGCCGCTTAAAGTAAGAAATTATTATTTTTATTTACTGTATGCTCTTTTAAAATGTGTTAAAGTGTTAGAATAGTCATTACCGCACACCTCAGTGGCGGCTGGTGCGGTATATATATTTTTGCTTGTTAAATATGAATATATTTTTTGTATTCTGGTGACTGTTGTGAAATATCGTCTGATATCGTTATCGGGGTATTTCAAAAAATATATCGTGATATCATTTTTTGGTAATATCGCCCACCCCTACTGCGACCTATACTCAGGTGCGACCTATATATGGCTTTTTATCACTTTCGGCGAAACAAATTTTTAAATCCAGCTCATTTCACAATTATGTTCATTTATTAAGGAAAAGTTCAGCTCAGACACATATTTGCTATAATTTTTATCAAATAAATAATTGTTTTTAAGTGTTAATCTTCTTAAAAGCCTTGCTGTGCGCTCCTGTGGCAGACATTTGCAGCAGAGCTAAACGTAGGTGCGACCTATACTCTGGTGCGACCTATCTAGGGATTTTTCCAATTCTTTGGCAATAATTGGATGGTGCGACCTATACTCGGGTGCGACTTATACTCCGAAAAATACGGTATATTAAATGAAAAGTGTTAAATGTTATTTATTAGCATTAGTCTCCTGCGATGCTGTCTCACTTGTGGAGGTTTGTTCCAGGTTCCTAGCTGCAGTGTGGAATCCTCTGCACTCTTGTGCATGAAGGACAGCAGCCTTTTTAAATTCAAAGTTTTTGTCTAGCCATTGTGCCGTAAGACTAATCATGCTAATGGGGCTAACACTTGACGTCCATATGTCTGTGGTAAAACTCACCCAAGTGCTATCGGCTGTTAGCTTCTCAATGACATCAGAATTGACGGCTTGTAACTCAGGTAATGTTACGTTGGAAAAATATCTGACTGGTGACGATGTAGAAAGGCTCAATGTAGTCCAAACATGTTCAGAATCCAACAACCTCACCAACGAAAGAAAACTTCCACACCGCCGACATTTTGACTTCTTCCTCTCCGCCGTGATCAGATCAGGAAGGCGCGCGTGACGTCATCACGTTGTGCTGCCACTGCAAGCATCCTTGTCACTGGGTTATCATACAAAAACAGCGCCTTTTATATCAGTGAGTTATTTTGATGGAATAGTCTATGTCCAATATAGAACTTTAACGCTAATATCGACCGATACCATGCCGATAATATTGTGCATCCCAATACTTTATATGTTAGATCACAAATCCAATAGAATATATCTGCACTGAATGACTTGATTATTCAGCAGCAATCTTGAGAGTGAGAACATTCCTGAGGAATGGAGGAGAAGTGCGCTGGTACCCATTTTAAAGAATCAGGGTGACGTACAGAGTTTTAGCAACTACAGGGGAATTAAGTTGCTGATGGAGAAGTACAGAGAAGGTCAGGAAGAACTTTGTGGTGTCTGTGAATTTAGAGAAATCATATGACCGAGGGAGGAGGTGTGTTGCATGAGGAAATCTGGAGTAGCAGAGAAGTAGATTACTGCCTAGATTACTGTAGTGCCCTTCTTTATGGTTTAGCAGCAAAATCCATTCATAAACTCCAACTGGTCCAGAACTCTGCCACTTGCATCATCTCCAGTAGGGCTGAATGATTTTGGAAAATAATCTAATTGAGATTGTTTTTAATCTCAGTATTGCGATGGCGATTTAATATGCGATTAGTTTTCAATGTCTTCTCGTGTATTTTTCAAAGAACACAAGCAATAAATCTGTTTCAGCTGACTGCAGCCACTTAGGGTGGACGCTCGAGCATGAAATCTGAACCCTCTACACACAGTGCGCACAGTTTCCGCGCGGCTGACAGGACGCCCGAGTATACCCCGGCCTTAAATCCTCGTATTGCTTCAAGAAGTTTCAATATTGTTTCAAAATGTCTTATCAGAGTCAGTGCTCTTACACTTGTAAAGCCAAAAAACATGGTTTGAGATGAAATTGTTCTTTTAATTATGATTTTTTTTTTAGATGTGTTGACAAAGAAATGTTTATGATTTATGTGTTAATTTATCTTAGTATGAATTTAGTAAAGTGATTTAATAAATTTTATTGCACTCTTACATTACAGAATAAGTGCATTAATCCTGTTTACAGAACTTCTTTAAACCAAAAAAAGAGGCTCTGCTGTGCAGATGTTTAAAATCCTGACCTTGTCAGAATCCTGAGAGGCTGACAGAAAGTTGATGTCATGTTTGATAAATGATAAGGAATGTGGCTCTTCATTCAATAGGATTTATTTGTCTTTTTTTGTCCCGTCCCTTCTTGTCGTATTTTTGTTTAACCGAATGTATGTTTTGTCTAGATTCTTTTAGTAAATTACAGAAGTAGAAAATCTAAGAAAAGCCAATGTTAACAAGAACCATTTGTAACTTTAAGAAGTCCAAATGATCACTCCATGTTACCCATAATTTCAAAGGGTTTTAAACCACTTTAAGCCATCATCACAATCTTGAATGCTCTTGGATAAAACGCTGACTCCTGACCATTCGTGGACATTTGGGCCTTAACCTGCCTCCTCTGTGGTTGTGCTGAGGTCTGACCCTCTCTGAAGTCACTCAGAATAAGTGACAGCTGGCTGCACAACCTTGATCCGGTAAGCTGAAGCAAGTTGATAAGCTAAACTTTTCACTTCTAATCTGATCCTTCCACACACTATCTGATGATTAGGCAATTTGTATTACCATTTTTCTTATTTACTGTAATTTCAAAATAGTCTGAAATGTCCAAATTATTGCTCATGTGAAACTGAAATTCCAATCAAACACCTCGTTCTAGATAATTTTATAGTCTTGAATGTAACTGTTTATATTAGCTTGAGTTAATTTAAAATAATTACTTGATACCAAAACTTTGAATATTCTTCCCAAATTCTTAGTACAGTATTATAATGTTATTGTGTTGATTAATTGCTTCTTTGATTGAATTTTGATTCGGTTTCATTTTGAAATGTCTTAAAAAGTCAAACTTGGTCTATGTAGTTGATGTGTGATGAAAGCTCCTTGTATTTTACAGATTTAGTGCTCAATTGATGAGATCTGATAAATTCGCTAATAAATGTGAATAAATCACGTAATCTAAATGTTATTGATTTCCTATAAGATATAGTTCCATCTGTTATTGGTTGATCAAATTGATCTAGCACTTTTTCTAACCAGAGCTCAAAACAGTGGTAAAGTTAGTCTACTACACAGGTACATACTGGGCTGTATTATGTACCAAAATAAGCTGTGAAATAACAAACTTAAACTCAGGTTAGGATGATAACTTGGTGGCAAATTTAACCCAAATGCTCATTTAGATTTACATATTTAGCAGCCATGAAGTTAAGTTACTAGTCAAGTGTTTTCTTTGAAGTTTCTAAATGCACCAAAACCCATATTATATATTTCACTGATTGTGATAAATTATTCCAAATGTTTGCAGCAATTGTAAACTCAAAAGAAAGCAGCAATTTATTCCGTTTAATGATGTCTTTCATTGATTTATGACTAACTTTTTATTTACCTCCCTCTGGGCACAAAAATACAACCTTCTGACTTAACACTGAATTTATCTACCATATAACATATGTCTCTCATTATTTGCATGTTTACCAGTAGAGAAGACCAGCTGACAATTGTAAATGCGACTTATGCTGTCTATGTTTGACATAGTCTTTGTTGCTGTCTTATTGCCAACAGGTTATTTTATACCTCATCATATTAAATTCAACACGTAACACAAGCTCTTGTAACCACGAGTGATTGAATAATTTTAAAAGCACATGCTTCATAAAGATACTTATAGCTCTATCTGTCTATCAGGCTGAGATGTGTAAAATCATCTGGTCTCTTGGTACATAAGCAAGCGTACAAAGAACATCAGAAAGCGTACGCCTATTCTCTTAAAGAAGCACGCTCCAAATATTATTCCAACATCATCAACACCTGCCCTGGAAACTCTAAACAGCTCTTCTCCACAATAACTCATCTGCTTAATCCCATTAAACAAACTCATGAGGACTCTGTTCAAAAATGCAACCTGTTCCTCTCATCATTTAAAAACAAAGTTGACACTATCAGATCTCAGCTCCACAACCTCCCTGATCTTAGTGTGCCATCTACCCGTCTGCTTTCTGGGACCCTGAGCAGCTTTGATGAAGTTGTTCAGAGTGAGGTGGAGACCATCCTCAAGAAAATGAAGCCTTCATCCTGCGCCCTGGATCCCTTCCCCTCGTCTCTCATAAAATCCAATCACTCTGCAATAAGCCCATTAATCACACAAATAATAAACAAGTCTCTACAATCTGGTCATGTTCCATTGCCTCTAAAAACTGCCATCATTAGGCCTCTTCTGAAAAAATCTAATTTGGATCCCGACATTTTTTCTAATTACCGCCCAATTTCCCACCTCCCATTTCTGTCCAAAGTGCTGGAGAAAGCAGTTGCTGCTCAGCTGCAGGACCACCTACAGCAACACTCTCTGTATGAGAAGTTCCAGTCTGGATTCAGAGCAGCTCACAGTACTGAGACTGCATTGCTGAGAGTAACAAATGATGTCCTCATGGCTGCTGACACTGGTTCTCCCTCCATCCTTGTCCTCCTTGACCTCACTGCAGCCTTCGACACTGTGGACCATAGTATCCTCCTCCACCGTCTTCATGTGGAGGTCGGTCTCTGTGACACTGTCCTGGACTGGTTCAAATCTTTCCTCTCCAATAGGCTGGAATGTGTTAGCCTTGGCAATGCCACTTCCCAGACAGTCGGTGTCTCCTGTGGTGTCCCTCAGGGGTCAGTTCTGGGGCCCCTGCTGTTTTCCCTCTACATGCTGCCTTTAGGTCAAATTATCAATCAGTTCAACATTTCTTTTCACTGCTATGCCGACGACACACAGCTTTACATCAGGACTGGAACATCATCATCATCCCTATCTCCGTCTTCACTCACTGTTCTCTCTGCCTGCCTGGAGGAAATAAAGGCATGGATGAATCAGAACTTTCTTCAATTAAACTGCTCGAAGACTGAGGCCATATTGATTGGCACCCCTCACCAGATACAAACATCAACTTTAACAACAATCTCCTTCTCTGGTCAAGACATCCCCCTCTCCACCTCTGTTACAAATCTTGGAATAAAAATGGACTCTCATCTTACATTTGAAAATCACATTAAGCATCTGTTTAAAACCTGCTTCTTCCATCTTCGAAACATCTCCAGACTTCGCCCATCTCTGACTTTTCCTGATGCTGAGAAACTCGTCCATGCCTTTGTCTCCTCCAGGCTCGACTACTGCAACTCCCTGTTTATTGGTATCCCTGGCAAAAACCTTCAGAAACTTCAATACATTCAAAACAGTGCAGCAAGGATTCTGTTGAGAGTTCGTAAATTTGAACATATTACACCCATTCTCCATAACCTCCATTGGCTTCCTGTCACCTACAGAATTCAATACAAAACTGCTCTCATTACCCATCAATGCTTGCACGGAACTTCACCTGACTATCTAAAGGACATTCTTGCACCATATTCATCCACCCGGTCTCTACGATCACAGAACAGTAATTTACTTCATATTCCTCGGACCAAATTGAGGACCATGGGAGACCGAGCATTCTGTGTGGCTGCCCCCCGCCTGTGGAACTCCCTCCCTGACGACCTGAGAGCTCCACAGTCACTGGTTGACTTTAAAAGCAGCATAAAGACTTTCTTTTTAAGCAAGCCTATTCTGCCTCCACATGATTTTATCTTTGATCTTAGCTGATATCATTATTGATTTTACTTGATTTTATCACTTGTTTTATTTTATTTATTTTTTAAGCAAGCCTAATCTGCATCCACATGATTTTATCTTTGATCTTAGTCGATATTATTATTGATTTTATCACTTGTTTTATTTTGATCTTTGCTTTGTTACACTTTGTAGCACTTTGAGATTTTTATTAATGAAAAGTGCATTATAAATTGAATTCATTATTATTATTATTAGATGACACACACAAACCTATGTAAACTGAAATTGAAATTTACATAGGTTTGTGTGTGTCATCTCAGCTTGTTTATAACCTCACTCTCACACAGCCTGCTCTTTGAATTGAGAAAGCCCTTTGGATGAATGGCGAAACGTTTTCTGTTACAAATAAAGTCCAGTTGTTTTTGTATTGAGCGCTTGTTCTGAATTTATCATTTCCTGGATGACTGAAAATCTTCACCAGCAAATATTAACATGCATTCCATGATGCTTTAATGTAAAAACAAAAAATTACTGCTACTTAATAATAATATGTTTCCTATAGTATTTACATTACAGCTATAACATTCTATGATATTATATGACAGAATAATTTGAATTATAGAATACTGAATGCAGTAATATGTAGATTGAGAGATGATTATTGAATGTGTTGTCAGCCTCTGGGAAAAAAGTGTGACTTAAATTCTGGAAAATACGGTGTATACATTAAAAATCTCACACAGCCTGAGCAAACCCCTGACTATAGTATTCACACAGACGACACTGATGTTTTGTGGTGACCGCATGATTTGTGTCCATACCAGGAGATGTATGTGCTTGGGAGGGGCGAGTGGAACAGGGCTTGTTTATTTAGCGCAGTAGTTGGCAATCATGAAGCTAAGCAAATCAGATCCACGCTATACCTAGTCCCACAGTAGGTTTACGGGTGGTGCACTGGTCATAAAAACAGTCTTCCTAAAGTGTGTTCACGTTTTCTATCATTCATTCACCATAAAATTATCAAGTGTGTTACAAAAATATAAGTTAAACAAAGAAGCCCCCGTTCTCTGTTCATTAGTCAGTCACATATGGTGACGGTCTAATTAGTATTGACTGCAGCAGAGTTTGTTTGTTTTTGTAGAGATCTAAAGATTTCAGACAAACAATACATTTCACTGAGGATGACAAAGATACTTATCACTGATATATTTTACCTCGACGTTAGATTTATTGTTCTGGCTAAAGTTTTCCAAGGCAATAGCCTATGCTAGGTTATCTAAATGTTAGCTTGCTATCTTGAGAGGCACATAGCTAATGACAAGCAGGTTGGAGGATTAAAGATAATTCATTATTGTTGATTTATTTTGTTTTACAGATCAGTTAAAATAAACTTGCCATGCTCTCTCTGTTCAGCAAAATGTGCTACATGGTTGCTCCCTGCATCATCTGCCTTGAATGTGAAACCTAAGTGAACGCAATGACCTGAAAGTACGCTTCATGCGCCTTCTGCTGGATACATTGCACAACTACAGCTGGTTCCAGTTCCAACATTTTAGGGGTGAAAATTAGAAGTTCTTGTATTGGGGGAAAGGGGGACAATACAGATACTGATGGGACCCCAAAAGCCTATATCGGTCTAAAATATTGACCCTGCTGATATATAATTCAGCCTCTGGTAATGGTATAATAAATCATTATAGTTTTAGCTCAAAGTAAACATATTAATAGTACAGGATAGCCTTTTCCATTGTTCTTTAGTCATTTTGCAAGCCTGACAAGTTAATGTTAGATAGTTAGCGATCCAGTTCCCTTATCAGTCTTGTCACTCGGTGCATTATATAACCATGGGAAATTGCGCTCCGCGCGGTTTACCTGAAGGAATACAATCACGCCTTTACGGCAGGGGCGTCAGCGTCGTGCCAGAGGCCCCGCCCTCTGGGTACTTCAGCCGCTGATGCCCATCCATCAACCTCTTTATTGCCCTTCACCTCGCTTAAACCTGAACTCTCTCTTTGCCGGACTTCTCTGTTGCTTCATTGCTCAACCAGAGGTGAGCTTGCTCCCTACACAGAGCATACAGAGAATTATTCCTGCGTACTACTGGACTAGCGAAAGCTAGTCCGGCACTTTTTTTCTTAACCCCGAAGTTTTTTCTTCTCCTCTTTCCACAGACTGCTTCGCTCGTCGGCGCTAACTGCGTCACACCGCTACTTCTGCTAATTTGTAGCAAGGCTAGCCAGCGAAAGCGACGCGACGGAGGAGACGTCTCAAATAAGAAGAAAAAAGATCTTGGAAGGACTCGCTCGCCTTATCTTGGACATGCCTCCAGAGAAAGGACAGCGAAAGACAAGACTTCCAAAAAAGACCACCAGGACAGCGAGCCCGACCTCACGCGCCTGCCACAGCGGATGTGGTTTTTCCCTCTCAACGACGGACACCCACGAGGCCTGTCCCGTCTGCTTGGGAATGTTACACGCAAACATGGCGCTGGATGCACCTGAGTCTTGCCCACACTGCAGCCAGATGCTGGAGGCGGTGAGGAGGCACCGGGCGGACTTCGTTGCAAAGGCCATGGGGGCTGCTGCGGTGCCAGCGGACCCATACACTACTGAGCCTTTGACTCCCACGCCGGAGCTCGAGAGCATGGCTTTGGACGACAGCACCCGAGTCGAATGGGGCGACAGCCCAGATGTGCTGGCCCCCATGGTGGACTTAACTGTCGAATTTGACACTCGAGGCATGATGAACGAGGACGAAATCTCGATTTCAGCCTCAGGTGAATTTTCTGCAGACGACGCGGACGTCGGATACGGAGAACAGGGAGAAGACCTCTCCCGCACCCCGGTGCCTGTGCTCCCAGAGACGGACTTTTCCATCCCTGCTCTGTTTGACTTGTGTCACAGAGCAGCGGACGCACTGCAGATCCCATGGCCAGAACCTCCACCTCGTCAACATGTCACGAGGTTGGCAGGAAATTATTTTTATTCAAAGCAGCAGGCCGCCACTAGGCAAAGGATGCCCGTCTTTCCGGACTTCCTCACAGAGCTGACTCGCACCTGGTCTCAACCCAGAGCTCCCATGCTGCTCCCACTCTTGCAGTTTCTCGACGTGGACGGGATGGATGAGGTGGGAATGGCCAATGTGCCTCAAATTGAGGACACGTTGGCATCTCATCTGGCTCCCAAGTCATCCGGGACGAAACCAACTCTCCCCAGCAAAGCCTGTCGAGCCTCGGCTTCTCTGCTCGAGAGATGCTACAGAGCTCAGGGCCTCACGGCGCACGCTATGAACGCGTCCGTGATGATGCAAGCGTACCTGGCTGAAAAACTACAGGAGCTCCAGGTAACGTCAGACAAGCAAGCTACCGCCGAGCTGCTGGATGAAGCCCGCAGGGCAACAGACTTCGTGCTCCGCATGATGGGGACAGCAGCTGTTACTCAAGGCAGAGGAATGGCTGAGGTGGTCATCGCACAACGCCATCTGTGGATAACCCTAACTGACCTCCCGGAAGGACAGAAAATTAATTTTATTCACCATTCGATAGAACCGACGGGGCTTTTTGGAAAAGCGCTGGATCGAATTCAGACCAGGCTGGACCAGAGGCGCAAAATGGCTGAAGCTCTCCAGGTGGGCATCCCCAGGAGAACCTTCGCCCTCCCCCCCCTCCCCCCAGGGAGCCAGCTGGGAGCAGAGCACCGTAGCCGTGACACCACTCAGCAACACGTGCCCCACCGCAAAAGCGGCCGGTGTCCGAGGCCGAGCATCGGCAGAGACCACCGCCGGCTCAACCTCGAACCGAACACGCCTGGAGTAAGAACAGATTTGTTCCCCACCAGGCGGAACGGTACAGAACCTCCTCGGTGAATCAGGACACCAAACAGAACCGTACCTGATGAACCAGGACCGCTCCCTAATTTTACACGATCACCCGCCCACGCGGTCCGGGAAATGATCTGTTCCCGTCCAGACTTTGTTTGTAGCACAGTACAAAAAGCTGGTGATTTTGTTTTAAACACAAATCATGTTCTTTCTGCTGTGAGTGACATAAAGTCAAATATGTTGTTACACATAAGCACGAATAAAGCTAAAAAAACAGCTCCTCTCTGTTTTCTTGACTCACACAAAAAAAAAAACATAGTAAAGCCCCCAATATACCCGTTTCTTTTGCCTCACGCCGCTGGACTGGCGTGTGTAGTGCGCAGGCAGTTCATATATAGTTCTGTGCAAGCGTAGCTCTCTGAGTGCAGGCTCCAACAGCTGCAGCCGGGCGGAGCAGGACAAATTGAGGTCGCTGATTGGTCATTTGCTGACACGCGAGGCAGTTTATCAACACGAGCGCGTAGGCGTAGTAAAATTTGACCTTGGCGCGTTCACGCCCGTGATCAAAGGCTTTTGCCGCGGCGCTCCCGCGGCGCTCCCACGGCGCTGAGCGGCGTGAGGCAAAAGAAACAGGTATATTGGGGCCTTAACAGCAGCAGAACAGTTCCCTCTGTTCTTACAGCTGACATAAAGGGCGGGGGCCATCTTCCCCCCCTCCTTCACGGCTCACGGGGTGTTAGCCTAATTGATAAGCTCCAGCAGGGTGCCTCTGTTCTGTCTGCAACAGACAAGCACAGAGGCGCCTGCGAGCAGGACCGTGACCACTCACAGAGACAGGTGAGGAGGGTCACATGCTCCAGCCTCCGCTCCGTTCTAAACCACGAAGCCGGCAAGACACAAATCAACCAAACCCGTGACACGTCCGTGCTCCAGGGGTGCGCACAGACAGAATCCGACGACCCACCTTCCTGGCCACCTATTCATCGGACGCCAGTAAGGGACGGGGGGGGGCACGGCAGAAGCCCGCAGGCCAACACCAGTTTCACACGTTCACAAAGGCAATCGTGTTGAAACTGCAGCGTGTGTAAACACAGTGCAGAACAGAAATGGCACCAGGGTTAAATCAGACCCCTCTTTCTTTTAATCAAAGAGGACTAAACTCTCTGTCACCAACCAATTTAATGTCTGCTCAACACAAAAGACCATCTCCACATTCTTATGCTGAAGTTGTCCCCTTGTTTTCAATGGGCGACACGTCATGCTCAAACATTAGCCCTGTTTCCATCCATTTTCATTTCGAATTTTGAGCTACCTCGCAAATATGTAAATACAAATTAATGCAGATCAGAAGTGTTTCCATCTGCTGGCTTGAAGCGCTTCTTCCAAGCCGCGCACAGCGTCATTACGTCAGACGTCAGCGTCATTACGTCAGACGTCAGCACTGCGCATGTCTACAGTAAACCAGAGAGTAAACAGGAAGTAGCGGTTGACAACAGAACCCGGCCACACATCTCGTCAAAATGGAGAGAATATTTCAGGTACGTGTTGCTATCGGGCGAGTTGTATTTATTCTGTCATGCCAACTAGTTTTAGCGAGTTACATGCTGTTCGGAGCGGAAACAGCTGATCAGTCACGTGACGTGAATGTGCGCTACGGCAGCACGAGTCGGCAAATGTGTTTCCATCTGTCGTTTTGCGCAGCTGCTCGGTTTCGCAGCTCCCAAAAACCACCTCAAGCGAGCGTATAAACTTTTTGGCGAATTTCAGGAAGTAACTTCGTATTTTGCCGTTTCCATTAAGCTTTTCTGCTGCAATACTTCAAAATGCGCACCTAGAAACCTTGATGGAAACACGGCTAATGATCCTGTAGCGTGTGACCGCGCTCACTGTGCTGGCCCAAACAGGAAACGGACTGGAGTCAGGAGATCTGCTCGTTTACAAAACGTGCGACCCCCCGACCCATGACCCCCAACAAAAAGAGGAAAAATAGACATTCTGTCCAGCTTTTACCTAATAATGACAGCAGATTGTCTCTACCTCCAAACACTCTCGGTCAGAGTAGTATGGAGGTATGTCTGCGGGAAGGTCCTCTTCCTAATTTGGTTGACCTTCAAAGGACTACAGGAATCAGGGTTTCTGAGGGAGAGCTGGTTCCACTACCTGCTCCGCTCCAGGGACCTTCTACGTCACCAGAAGAAACAGTTTCGCCAATTAGGCTGAGAACTGCGGCTAATTTTAGCTTGGTGGCGGAGAAGAACAGACTGATGGCCTCAGGCCTGCCAGAGAACGTGGTAAAAACCATTCAAAACGCACGTGCTGTGTCAACACAGTCTCTCTACGCCCGGAAATTGCATATTTTTTAAGCTTGTTGCACAGAAAGAAATATTATTTCTTATTCATGTGACTTGACCCAGCTCCTCACCTTTCTTCAGGATTTGTTGGAGAAAGGTCGCTCTTTCTCAATGATTAAAGGTTCAGTATGTAGCTTTTTTTTTTTAAACATATTTCTTCAAACTGCCACTATCTCTTGAAAGATTGATTTTTGACATGTAATATCTGAAAAAATCTATATTCCTCTGGCGTCTCCCGGTGGTAATAAAAGCATTTATAAAAACAATAAAAACAGACTTTATAACCAGCCATTCAGCCAATAAAAACAGAGCTTCTAACTTCTCACCCCCTAACCCACGCCCCCAACCCACGCCCCCGCCTGTCAACCCTGCAGCGAGCCCGCAGCGGTGTTCGCTTCTTCCTTCACTGACAGAAATGAGGAAGTGGATTTGTCACGAGCGAATTAAATTCATGTCCAACGTGGCTGCGTGAAGCTCTGCAGATTTCAGGGTGTTTTTGTGTTGCTGGACCAGTGATCCATGGTTTTATTTTATTTTTTAGAACGTTTTATTAACATATAATCACAGAACTTTGCAGCGGTTGAGACCAGAGTTGAGACGGGACATGTGGGGGCGGAGCATTCCAGGCTGCTGCGCGAGCGAGGTGGAGCTGAGTTATATATGGCTCTGAGTGAGGAGTTCAGGTCTGGACACCAAGTGCGTCCACTTGCGTGCATGACGAGCTTTTTGGAAGTTGAAACGCTGTTCGGTCTGGATGCACCATGAGTGCCAGCGTGTTGAAATGTTACAGATAGCAGCTTTAAGGTGTTCCTATCCGCAATTTCAGCTTGTCACGAGGGCTGGGGGAGCAGAATGCCTGGCGCGCATCCGCTCATAATAAGATTTATGAAGGGCGTGCTAAGGAGGAGGCCCCCCAGCAGGATTTTGACCCCTGGATGGGATCTTGGCATGGTCTTGGGGGCTCTCTGTGATCTCCCATTCGAACCACTGAGCGACATTAAGATAGATTTATTATCTTATAAGACCGCTCTTCTCCTGGCTCTTTGCTCGGCGAAACGTATGGGTGACCTCCACGCTTTGTCCGTACAGCCAATGTGCACAAGGTTCGCCCCTGACGGGTCAAAGGTCACCCTAAGGCCTAATCCTGCATATATCCCCAAGGTTTTGACTTTAAACCCCAGAAGTCTGGACTTTGAACTCTCTTCTTTTCCACTTGCTCCTATCCTCACTCAGGAACAGGAAAGGCTGAAGGCTCTCTGCCCCGTGAGAGCTTTAAGCACTTACAAAGCAGAGAACAGCCGAGTGGAGAAAAACAAATCAACTGTTTGTGTGCTTTGCTGCACCAGCTACGGGAAAGGCCTTATCAAAACAGCGCCTCTCACACTGGGTGACTGAGGCCAAAAAAAGGGCGTACAGTAGCAAAGGTCAACAGGTGCCCTCTGGAGTGCATGCCCACTCTACTCGGGGCTTGGCCACCTCGTGGTCACTGTTCAAGGGTGTACCAGTTGCAGACATCTGCGCTGCTGCGAACTGGACCTCAATGGACACGTATGCAAAGCATTACAGTTTGGATGTTACCACGTGTGAGGTCACTCAGGCTGTCCTTTCTAACACACAGTAGAAAGCGGCCTTGAGATGCCTATTGAATAAAGGCGGACGTTCACACTAGGATGCATTTTACTGAGCATTTCAAGGGCGTGAATGAATTACGTTCCCATAGTGATATGTTGCACCGAGTGACAAGACTGATAAGGGAACTGAAAGTTATGCACCATAACTCATGTTCCCTGAAGGAAGGGAACGAGGTGCAACATACCTGGCCCTTTCAATGCTGAAAGCTCGGTGAAGTGCAATTTTGGAGAAAGATGGAGGGGCGCAAGCCGCTTAAGTACCCAGAGGGCGGGGCCTCTGGCGCGGCGGTGACGCCCCAAGCCGTAAAGGCGTGAGTATATTCCTTCAGGTAATCGCGCGGGGGCGCAATTCCCATAGCAAGTATGTTGCACCTCGTTCCCTTCCTTCAGGGAACATGAGTTATGGTGCATAACTTTCAGGTTTTGAAACAACTTCTCTAACACTGTATAACTTGAAAATGGAAACTGATCCATGTTAAGTAGTAAATAGATTAAGTTCTAGAATAAAACTAAAATGATAGACTTTTATACTGCCGGTACTATCTGTAGTAATTTTTTTTATGTAATTAATGCGATTTTCTTTCTGATTAATTTATTCTCACCTGGTTTATTCTCACCATTGTTTGTATGTCTGTGTGCATGTCTGTGTTTGTCTGTCTGTTAACAAAATATCTAACAAGCACTGAATAGATTTCAATAAAACACTAAGTAATCACTTCACATCTGCAACTGATTAACTTTTGGAGCCAACCTGATTCAAAAGGTCTGCCATGGCTAATTGACCTTAGCTAACACAAAATTCATTCATTCAACCTTTATTTAGGCAGGTTAATCCCACTGAGCCTCGATGACTCATTTACAAGAGAGACCTGGCATCATTTTTACAGATACTGAGCTAGAATTTGGCATGGCTGTAGCTGTGAATCATCCCCAACTCATACTCTGAGCACTGATTGTTTGAGGTCTTTATTTAAAAACTCTGGCATAAAAATAGGCAGATAATATGCTTTTCATAAAGAAATGCCGGATCTCTAATTAAGATGTTTGGATGTGATGCTAAACTGGGAATCTGCTCCTCATGAATGGTTTGGCATGATAAATATGAATGCTAATTTATCAATTAAACAAAGTTTTTTTTTTTTTTTTCCTTATTTGACCATAAAACATGTAACAATAAAACAATCCCCCCTCACATCGGATCAGTCAAAACCACACAAACAAATTAAACAAGCACTGACATGCTCTCAACAAACAATATAAATGGCCGCCATGTGTCCCAGAACCTCTGCACAGAGCCCTAAGGTATATCTCATCTTCTCTAAATGAACATGACACATCACCTTTCTTAACCAATGTACATACAAGGTAGTGTGTGTGTATGTGCGTGTGTGTGTGTGTGTGTGTGTGGGGGGTCCTTCCAGTTGCACAAAATTAGCCTCCTGGCCAAAAGGGTGCCAAAGGCAATCACATCCCTCTCGCATTTGCTGAAGGACGTGTCCACAGGGACCACCCACCCCGAACAGTGAATTATGTGGTGATGGGTGTACAGTTTTACCACATATTCCAGAGAAAGTGTCAAAAATAGATTGTCAAAAGGTCTGCAGTTTGGGCCAGGTCCAAAATGTACCTGTATGCAGGAGTGTAGCTGGAGTTTGTTTACAACGATTGCATG
This sequence comes from Garcialebias charrua, assembly GCA_038048925.1. NCBI lineage: Eukaryota > Metazoa > Chordata > Actinopteri > Cyprinodontiformes > Rivulidae > Garcialebias > Garcialebias charrua. The sequence continues at coordinate 53,579 of JBBPBX010004870.1, forward strand.
CTGGGTCCAGATCGGCCTTGATCTTGGACAGCTTATCTTTGGACCAGTGCAGCCTGTGCACCACCTTGAATTAAATTACAGCATGTCTCAAGCAAATTGAAGATGAGTAAATGTTCTTGATAATCCTTGAGTCTGACATGGGTTCCTCCAAGTCCACTTCCCATTTAAATTTGAGGTAGTCCAAACTGGACTCATGGTATGAACTGAGCAGTGTATAAATTTGAACTGAGCAGTGTATGGATTCCAATTTATTAATTAAAAGCTAGTTGATCAAACTATCACAGCTGAAAATAACATTATCCACTGAGGGTGGGACTAGTTGTGATTCACAATAAGCACTATTTTGGCTGTTTTTTGACAGTTTCCTGTAAGGTTTGATTGTCAGTGAAATACTGTATGCTGATCAGTTTCTCCACTTCAACAGCACTGATGTATTGCCAATGATGTATTGCCATTGATGTATTGCCAATGATGAATTGCCATTGATGTATTGCCATTGATGTATTGCCATTGATGTATTGCCATTGCCCCATTTTACATTTAAAATCACATTCTAGTCAGTGCAGATTGAATGGTGGTACATTAATCTGACTATTAAATCTACTAGCTATCTATCTTTCAGTCTGTGAAAATGTCTGCTGGCTGTGATTCTGGTCCAAACTCAGAACTTTTTTTTCCCAGTTAATTTATTACTCTGGTTTTATCTTGTTAAGTAGTTTTCTGATTAGAGGAATCTTCTCTGAGCCACTTCGGATCACTAGCGTCCTCATTTTCGGTTTTTTGGGGCTTCTCTATCTTTCTCTTTTTGTTTTTATTTTTGCTCTAGGTTCATTTCCAAAGGATTTTGCCTAAATTTGCTGAAGAAGCTTAAACTAGGCTGAAACTGTTTCATTGCTAAACTGTTGATGTGAGTTGATTTTGAGCAGCTGGCATTTGCTGAAAGCAGGAAAATAAAAGTGGAAATCAGTAGAAAAAAATGACAGAAATGTGTAGAAAAGCTGAATAGAGCACAAATGTAGCAGAAAGGAGCAGAATAATCGGAAATTAGCAGAAAAATAAACTAAAATGTACAGAAAAAAAGCTGAAATTTATCAGAACGAGGCTGAAATTAGAAAAAAAAGTTAAAATTGCTTGAAAGAAGCAGAAAAGGCTGAAATGAGCAAAAATTAAAATATCTATAATTAGCTAGGAAAGCCCCCAAAAAGCTTAAATGAGCAGTAAAAGGTCTTAAACAGCACAAAGGAGTTGAAGGAGGTGAAAAGAGCTCCATTTATTTTCAATGAGAAAATCATGACAGGAAAAGCTAAATATTTCAAAAAGTAAAAACTGCACAAACATCAAAACTCACAGCAGGAAGGTCCTGAATGAGCTGAATATTTTGGTACATGAATTGTTGAAATAGCACAAAAATTGCAGGATGCTTTATAAGCATTCACACACAATGATGTATTCATCTTAAATTGTATTTCATAAGAGCTGTTACACAAACATAATGTATTTTTAATTTAAATTTTAATTGACGTTCAGCAACAAATTTAACATGTACATCTACTTACTTGAGTTGTTAGAAGACAAACTCATCTCCCACTTTCTTTTTTTAATACAGTTGTGTTGTTTTATTGGTCAAAACATGTTTACACCATCCTATTCCATTCTCCCTTCAGTGGCTATAATCTGTTTAATTTATGATGGACTTTAAATAAAACCACATTGTGTGCTGTGTATTCGAATCAACACAAACTCATGTTGAGTGAAAATGTCTGATTTATTTGTCTAGGTTTTAGAAACCTGTACGTGGACGACCAGATGACAATCATCCAGCAGTCATGGATGGGGGTGATGGTGTTTGCGTTGATATGGAGGTCCTATAAAAACGTCAACGGCAGGATGCTTTACTTTGCGCCGGACCTCGTCTTCAATGAGTATGTACAGTTCTGAATGTTTAACTAATCTGTTTATTTTTTTACAAATGTAACATTAGGAGAGCTGCTTGTTGTAATGAGTCAGTGAGTTCTCATCTCACCCTCTAATTATTATGCACAAACACAAAGATACAACGTGTAAAGGTTTTTTCTTTTTAACCACAATGTTGGTCCAGATCCCTTTCTAGGTGTTCTTTTTTTGCAAAATTTAAAGTTAAGAACATTTTCCCGCAGGCAGACTCCAAATACTCTGTGCATTTCGATTAATTTAGGTCTGAAAATCCCAGACAACCATGGTGAGATCTTAGGAATATTAATCATCACAACAACTGAATATTTTATCAGCTCCTTTAATATTCAAACCAAATCCCTCAACTGGAAATTGTTGTTTTTTAACCTGGCTGTACAGTTTGGTCATTATGTCCCACAATCTGTACACTGCATGTGCAAATCTGAGTAAACTCACATTTCTTGCTGCTGTAACCACAACATGAGCATCCGTTTTAGTAAAATGAAGCAAATCAAGGAGCCAGATTACAGCAAACTTGACACTTTAGTAAGTGTTGGAACAGAAAATCTGGCATCACATTTAGTTTGATTTGAATAAGAATGGAACAATTGCCAAAAGTGAGTAAACTATTTATATTTAAGAATTTCTACAATTTATCTGTAGACTAAATCCAAACCCAAACACTAAAATGGCTGAACAATGTGTTGTTTCTAGACAGGGGTCCAATTAAACTTCAACCAGTTGCCTTATTGTGTCTAGAAAAAAACATATTGGTACCTTTTAATCTTTTCCATATTTTGTAACATTACAAGCAGGGCTTAATTTGAGACGGGTCCTGCCTGAACAGGATCCGGGAACTCTTATTTTGACAGGGTGCGTTCTGGTAACTGTTTGTTTGGATCTGGTAACTCTCGGGCTTACTAATAATAAAGTTATGAACAAATATGACCTCCTTGAATGAATAAAACTTATATTGGATATGTAAACTGAAAATAATTGCACAAACACTCATTTTAAACATAACAGCCACTTACGACTTCTTAATATCATGTAGTGATACACCTGACCTCTGATATTTTAGGCTTGACCTTCAAGTACACCTCTCTGCATCTCTTTGAAACTCTAAGTGTTACACCTTCTTGAAGCCCTCAAGGAGACGATTGGACACTTATATTGGTTAACAATTATTATGAATTAATGGACACTAATTAATCAGATTGAACTTTCTCTTTAATGTGTGTTAATTCAGAATTGATCAAACAGTATTTTTGTCATTTCAATGATGATTTTACTAAGCTGGTATATTTTAAATATGACAAAGTTAAGAGAACATCTCAGAATGATCGTGCTTTAAACTGTCTGCTCTATGCAGAATAAGTGTCTAAAGTTGAATGAACAATCCTTCGTATTTGTTTGAACTGTTTTTGTTTCGAAGGAAAAGTGCTAGACATAGCTTGCTTTCGGTCTCCCGTCCTTTCTAAAAACAATGAATCTGTTCTCAAAACAAGTTACATTGCTTGGTCACATGCACCTGCATCTTCTCACGTATGTTTTCTATGTTTTGTCTACCCTATCATCTGTCACTCAAACTCACTCACTTGCAAAGTCACTCCTCCTCTAGTGATGGACAGCCAATCAGCAGGAAGTATGTGACTAAGTCACACCCCCTTCTTAAAGGGCACTTCCTGCATTTTTTCTTGAGTTTTTTTTGGAGAGAACTAACGAACAACCTGCTCTCCTCTGGAAAAGCTGGAGACGTTCCGGTCATGTGTCAACTCGACCCACGTTTCAGCTGGAATCATAGTAAAGCCTTACTGTGATCCTTTCACTCATTTCTGGAAGAATTTGTTTTCTGAAGTTTTACTTTGAAAGTTCAGCCAGTGCGATTGGGGCCTGTTCCTGCCGGTGAAAGCGTGCTCCCGCTCGTCTGATCCAGATATACACGCACAAAGTCATCTGGACGTTCACTGGACAACACAGTCCGTTAGTGTCCACAAACTTCTCAGTCCTCACCTCGCAAGACGTCTCGTCACCAGGTAAAGAGGCTTGTTTGTATGCTGCACGTGTGAGAAGCCCAGCTAAGACCCGTATGGGAAAGCTTGCCACCCTGGTTGTTTTCAAAATAATTAACTTCCGTTAACTTAGCTTCCATTCATCTTCTTCCTCCTATTTTCTTATTTTTCATAAGCTTTAATCTGTCAAGTAATATGCCAACAGTTAAGTTTAAACTGTCTGTTTGTTTTAATTTGAATTCTTGTCAACGTAATTATTAAATCAGAGCTATCCATCCATCCATCCATTTTCTTCCGCTTATCCGGGGTCGGGTCGCGGGGGTAGCAGCCTAAGTAGGGAGGCCCAGACTTCCCTCTCCCCAGCCACTTGGAGCAGCTCCTCTGGGGGAATCCCAAGGCGTTCCCAGGCCAGCCGAGAAACATAGTCCCTCCAGCGTATCCTGGGTCTTCCTCTGGGTCTCCTCCCGGTGGGACATGCCCGGAACACCTCACCAGGGAGGCGTCCAGGAGGCATCCTAACCAGATGCCCGAGCCACCTCAACTGGCTCCTCTCGATGTGGAGAAGCAGCGGCTCTACTCCGAGTCCCTCCCGGATGACCGAGCTTCTCACCCTATCTCTAAGGGAGAGTCCAGCCACCCTGCGGAGAAAACTCATTTCAGCCGCTTGTATCCGAGATCTTGTTCTTTCGGTCATGACCTGATTTCGGTCATGAGCTTTGGGTTATGACCGAAATCAGAGCTAATATCGATACAAATGTTTAATGTAAGTTTGTGATAGTTTCAATAAAAGGTCTATTTTCTGGCAGACCAACATAAGTTGGATTCCCTTGTGAAATTACATTTTTCCTAATTACAGTAAAAGCAATTTAGTATCGGAAAAAGGAAGAACTCGCGCATTGGTGGCAGTTTGTGCAGGATAAAATCTGCTCAGACCTGCGCATCTAAAATATTGGTGGTCCAGTAAGTGTTTAAATACCTTAAGCCACATTATTTCATTACATTTGGTGGCTGCATACGGTCTTATTCCATTACATTTGGTGGCCCGTACAGGGAAGCTTGCCACCCTGGTTGTTTTCAAAATAATTAACTTCTGTTAACTTAGCTTCCATTCATCTTCTTCCTCCTATTTTCTTATTTTTCATAAGCTTTAATCTGTCAAGTAATGTGCCAACAGTTAAGTTTAAACTGTCTGTTTGTTTTAATTTGAATTCTTGTCAACGTAGTTATTAAATCAGAGCTAATATCGATACAAATGTTTAATGTAATTTTGTGATAGTTTCAATAAAAGGTCTATTTTCTGGTAGACCAACATAAGTTGGATTCCCTTGTGAAATTACATTTTTCCTAATTACAGTAAAAGCAATTTAGTATCGGAAAAAGGAAGAACTCGCGCATTGGTGGCAGTTTGTGCAGGATAAAATCTGCTCAGACCTGCGCATCTAAAATAATGGTGGTCCAGTAAGTGTTTAAATACCTTAAGCCACATTATTTCATTACATTTGGTGGCCGCATACGGTCTTATTCCATTACAATCACATACGATCTCTGCCTCTTCAAGTAGCATTTCCGCCTCCACCCTTAAAAAAATCTCTGCCCCTAAAAGAATGGTGGGGGTGAGTGCCGAGCTAACCAGGCAGTTGTATGCAGGCAGGAGACCACAGGCAGCAGCAATGAACAGACGGAGAAGGCGCCTGGAGGTTTCACATGTGGAGTCAGACAGTGAATTCAGCAATTCAGCAGAGAAGAGTCAGCTCGGAACCGTCAAGTTGAGGGGGGGGGGGGGCGAATAGTATGCTTGACTGAAACGGAGTGTTTACAAATGTAAGTAAATGTAGACGTTCAATAACCTGTTAAAATACGCCAAAATGCAGGAAATCAAAGTCAAAGTCAAAGTCAACTTTATTGTCAGATCTGCAATATGTACTGTACAGGACATACACAGGACCGAAATTGCGTTTCTCTCAGTCCCTCGGTGCAACAGTAAACATCTAAACATTGAAACACTGAAACATATAATAATAGACATAAGCATAAAATAGTAAAACTAACACTGTCCTGAGTTTTTTGCATAGTGGTATAAGAGTATGAAAATTTACACCAACTCTAAAACTAAAACATTAAACATTTAATGAACATAATACTGTCCTGAGTTTTTGCATACTAGTATAAAAAAAGAGTATAAAAAGTATAACTAAAATAAACTAAAGGTTTCTAGCATTGACATTTGCAAAGTGGCAAAGCAGCGTATGAGTTAATGTGCACAGTATATGTATGAGGTAGTAGTTGATGTTGTTATAGAGGCAAAAAGTGGCATATGCAGTAAGGCACATTGGGCATCCCTGAATAAGACCGTTCAGAGCACACTGTATATGTATCAGCAGTGGTGTAGATATTAGAGTAGTGTACTGTAAATGTAAACAGTAGTAATTAAATGTAAGCAGTAGTAATAAAAGTAAACAGTATTAATAAATGTAAACAGAGAATGTAAACAGTATTATGACTATAGGCAGTGATGTAATACAAACATTAGTGCAAGTATGAGAAGTAGTGCAAACTGTATGAGCACATGACCGAGAGTTTAGTGAATAACCCGTTTGATGACACAGAGTCCAGTGTTAAAATCTTTGTGTTGTGTGGTAATGTGTGAGAAAGTTTTAGTGTTAAGGCAGTTCAAATGGGAGGGGGGGCAGAGCAGGCAGAGTGTTTAGCATCCTGACTGCCTGATGAACAGAGCTGTCTCTCAGTCTGCTGGTTCGAGCCTGGAGACTCCTCAGTCTCCTCCCTGATGGCAGCAGTCTGAAGCAGCTGTGTAGTGGGTGTGTGGGATCACCTGCCATGCAGTGGGCTTTCCGAGTGAGGCGTTTGCTGTGTAAGTCCTGCAGTGAGGGCAAGGAGGTGCCCACGATCTTCTCAGCTGCTCTCACAATGCGCTGGAGGCTCTTGCGGCAGGATGCAGTACATGCACCAAACCACACAGTGATGCAGCTGGTCAGGACACTTTCTATGGCACCTCTGTAGAAGGTGCTCATGATGGGGGTTGAAGCTCCAGCCCTTTTCAGCTTGCGGAGAAAGTAGAGACGCTGGTGAGCCTTCTTTGCCAGTGCTGCAGTGTTCCTGCTCCAGGACAGGTCCTTTGAGACGTGCACTCCCAGGAACTTGGTGCTGTCTACTCTCTCCACTGCGGTGCTGTTGATGGTCAGAGGGGCATGTTGGGCATCCCTCTTCCTGAAGTCCACAACAATCTCCTTTGTCTTCTCCACGTTGAGAGTGAGATTGTTGTGTCCGCACCACAAGGCCAGGCGGCTCACCTCGTTCCTGTAGTCCGTCTCATCGTTGTTGCTGATGAGACCCACCACTGTTGTGTCGTCCGCAAACTTGATGAAGTGGTTGGAGCTGTACGATGGTGTGCAGTCGTGTGTTAGCAGGGTGAATAGAAGGGGGCTCAGCACACATCCTTGTGGGGCCCCTGTGTTCAATGTGATGGTGCTAGATGTGTTACTCCCGACCCGCACTGTCTGTGGTCTCCCGGTCAGGAAGTCTAGCAGCCAGTTACACATTGAGGTGTTCAGCCCCAGACTGTCCAGTTTAAGGATGAGCTGTTGGGGGATGATGGTGTTGAATGCCGAGCTGAAGTCGATGAACAGCATTCTAACATAGGAGTCCTTCGTGTCCAGATGTGTGAGAGCTGTGTGAAGGGCAGAGGAGATGGCATCGTCGGTTGAGCGATTAGGTCGGTATGCAAATTGGAAGGGATCCAGGGAGGCAGGGAGGACAGATGTGATGCTTTTCATGACTAGCCGTTCAAAGCACTTCATCAGGATGGGGGTGAGTGCTACTGGGCGATAGTCATTGAGGCATGCGGGCGTTGCCTTCTTTGGGACAGGGATGATGGTGGTGGCTTTGAAACAGGTGGGGACGATGGCCTGGCTCAGTGAGATGTTAAAGATGTCCGTGAAGACCGCTGCGAGTTCCCCTGCACAGTCCTTCAGCACACGACCAGGTATGTTGTCAGGACCAGAGGCCTTCCGGGCGTTAATCTTGATGAATGATCGCCTTACGCTGTCTGAGGACAGCGTCAGCACCTGGCCATCAGGAGAGGGGGGGAGTTTATGTGCTGGTGTGCTGTTACTTGTCTCGAACCGAGCAAAGAACTCATTCAGTTCATTCAGCGCAGAGGCTGAGCTGTCACAGGTCTGGGGGGATGGTTTGTAGTTTGTGATGGTCTGTATTCCCTGCCACATACTGCGTGTATCCCTGCTGTCCTTGAAACTGTGAGCTATTTTCCCGGAATACTGCCTCTTTGCCTTTCTGATGCCCCAGTCCAGGTTGTTTCTGGCTGCCCTCAGGCCCACCTGATCTCCCGCTTTGTTGCATGAGGAAATCACATCTACTTTATTCAAACATTTCTGGTGGAGGACTCCCAGACCCCCCAACCCCCAGCCAAATAGTCCACTGCTATTTGAGTTCCGGCATCGATCAATTTACAAATCAAGCCCTGGTTACAACCACAAACTTTAAAGCATTGAACTGGGATTTCATGTGATAAACCAACACAAAATAGCACATAACTGAGAAGAGGGAGGAACAATATTTATGGTTTTGATATATTTTTAACTAATCAATGTAAAAAGTGTGTTGTGCATTTGTATTTGACTGTTTTTACTCTGATACCCAGTGCTTCAAGTGCTCATACTCACTGATGCTGTCTTTTGAAATAGATATTTTCAGTGTTTCCCCAAGGGTGATGTACAGAGTTGTAGCAACTACAGGGGAATTAAGTTGATGAGTCACACGTTGAATATCTGGGACAGAGTTGTGGAAGAAAACATTTAGATGAGAGGTGAATATTTGTGAGCAGCAGTATGGTTTCATGCCACGAAAGAGCACCACAGGCACCATCTTTGTTTTGAGGAGGCTGATGAAGTACAGAGAGGGTCACAAAGAACTCCATTGTGTCTTTGTGGATTTAGAAAAAGCATATGACAGGGTGCCGAGGGAGGAGGTGTGGTGTTGCATGAGGAAATCTGGATTGGCAGAGAAGTAAGTTAGACTGGTACATGACATGTTTGAGGACAGCAGGACAGTGGTGAGATGTGCTGTAGGAGTGACAGATAGCTCCAAGGTGGAGGTGGGAGTGCATCAAGGATCAGCTCTGAGCCCCTTCTTGTTTGCTCTGGTGATGGACCGACTAACAGATGAGGTCAGGCAGGAATCCCCATGGACTATGATGTTTGCAGATGACATTGTGATATGTGGTGAGAACAGGGAACAGGTGGAAGAGAACTTGGAGAGGTGGAGGTATGCACTTGAAAGAAGAGGAATGAAAGTCAGCCGTAGTAAGACAGAGTACATGTGTGTGAATGAGAGGGAGGAGGTGGAACAGTGAGGCTACAAGGAGCAGAGGTCACAAAGGTGCAGGACTTCAAGTACTTGGGGTCCACTGTCCAGGAAAATGGGGAATGTGGTAAAGAGGTGAAGAAGAGAGTCCAGGCAGGATGGAGTGGATGGAGAAAAGTTTCAGGAGTGATTTGTGACAAAAAGGTGTCAGCAAAGGTCAAAGGAAAAGTTTACAAGACAGTGGTGAGACCAGCTATGTTGTATGGTCTGGAGACAGTGTCATTGACAAAAAGACAGGAGAAAGAACTGGAAGTGGCAGAAATGAAGATGTTGAGGTTCTCCTTAGGAGTGACAAGGATGGATAAGATCAGGAATGAGATCATCAGAGGTACAGCACATGTTGAACAACTGGGAGATAAAGTTAGGGAGGCCAGACTGAGATGGTTTGGACATGTCCAGAGGAGGGACAGTGGGTATATTGGTAGAAGGATGTTAGAAATGCAGCTGCCAGGAAAAAAAAAACTAAGAGGAGATTTATGGATACAGTTAGAGAGGACATGGAGGTACTGTAGTTGGGGTGAGGACAGAGGATGCAGAGGACAGAGTGAGGTGGAGGAGGATGACTCGGTGTAGAGACACTGAAGAGGGAAAAGCTGAAAGAAGAAGAACTTGCCATGGCAGGGTGCTCATCTCGTCTGTGTTTTTTGTCGACTGGGTTGGGGGGGGTGAGAATGACAGAGACATGTGTACTGAACTGCGCAGCATACTGCTTATACTGAAA
>JBBPBX010004870.1:63688-74490 GCA_038048925.1 Garcialebias charrua
AGACACATTTTAGCTGCGCCGTTTGTATGGGGGCGTGTTTCAGCGTAAGGGTTCAGCATGAGGGAAGAGGCTGCCTTTAGCATTTTAGCTTACGCACCTGAGCCACTAGCTTAGCGCTATGTCAGTGCAGACAGGTAGGTGTGTGTGTGGGGTGCATGCGCAGTTCGGTAGATGGGGCGCTTGGTTCTGTTGACGAAGTGGGGCACCCCTAGCCTGGTTAAAACCAGACCCTTGTCCTTCACTTCACTTCGTACTAGGGTCTGGAGTTTCTCCATAGAGAACCAATTCTTGCTGGAGACGTGGCCTCTGCTGAGGAACAAAACCATTGGATCTTAGAAAAATTTTGAACAGGGAAAGCATTCTGCTCCCTCCCCCTCAGAGCCATACAGTATATGGTCTGCTTCCCGTGCTCTGGTGAACTTGAGATCATCATCAGCTCCGCCTCCTGCTGCGCCTCCTCCACACGCCTCTCGCTGCCGCTACATATTCTGTGTTTATATGTTAATAAAACATTCTAAAAAATAAAATAAAACCATGGAGCGCTGGTCCAGAAGACCAGAAAATCTGCAGGGACTCGGGCAGCAACGTAAAACCGTAGTTTAATTCTCTCGTGACAACCTGAGGCATTTCCTCATCATTGCACTCAGCGGAGGGAGAGGAGGAGGGAGGAGGGAGCGATCACTTGACTTTTGGCAAAAAAAACTAAAGAAAACTCCAGATAAGGGATTAAGAAGGGGAAATTAATACATTTGTGTCACATATAAAACAGTCCTGCATCGCTTTGAATGAGAACATGCGGATGCTCGCTGGCTGCGCGCTGGGACAGGTGGGGGCGTGGGTTAGGGGCCAAAAACTCCGCCCCTTCTGTTCTCTGATTGGTCCGGTCAAAAATCTACAGGAGAAATCCTTCTCTATGGGAGAAGTCCCAGACTGAGCAGTGAAGGGAAATAGAATTGAGCGGAGCTGCGTAGGAAGGCGAGGGCCAGGCTAGGGCACCCCGCTTGTATAACGAAAAGAGAAACACTCATTTTTATAACAGCTACACTAAATTACAGACTACTGTATTATCTAACTGCAGAGGAAGACGATACTTGAAGACATTTCTGTAAAAAAAAAAAAAAAACTTTTAGGTTATTTGCTGAAGGATGCAAGTAGGATGAGCTTGTCTGTGTAGGGCCCTGTGAAATCAGTTTATTACCGTACCCCCGCCACACACAAAAATTTATTTAATTTAATTTTGTTATAAACTCCATTTTTTTCCTCACTCTTGAAATGGTTTGTTATTAATCATTAGTGATTAAACAGCATCATGAAGACCAAGAGATGCACCAGATAGGTCAAGGAGAAAGTTGATAGAAGTTTAAAGCAAGGTTAGGTTATTAAACAATATCCTAAGTTTTAACTTCTCATAGTTCTCTGTTCAAACTGTGGCCTTAAATGCTAAATGGTTTTTAGTACTTAGCAAGTATGTTGCACGTTTCAACTACAAACCTTAAGAGAATGTGGAAAAGTTCACGGGGTACCGGTAGTTGTTTTGAAGACCCTGACTGACTGATGATCATTACTGAAATTATGGCTTGTGAAGGTGGGTCTGCAAATTGTACTTTATTGATTATAAGGTGGGGGTTTTTAGCATTGCTTCTGTATTTTAGCCCAAGTTTTAGTCACAAAATAATAAATATGGGCATGTATTATGTCAGTGTTGCAGTTCTTCTGAATTTAAATTGACATCATTTTTAAGAGGCCATAAGAACCACATAAGTTCTTCCTATGTATAAAATCTAAGACTTCTGGACTTGAATTTGTACTGGATGGTCTTCCATTAAACTCTGAAGTTCATCCAGTGATATAGCTCCACTGGTCAGTCAACGGCTGCTGTCTGCTTATGTCAAAATCGTCACTTCAGAGGAGTTCAATTGGAACCACAAACAAATTGGTCCCATAAACTGAGCTGACTGTGGGGTGGGTGCCGGCATAGCCTGGCCCTCGCCTTCCTGCACAGCTCCGCTCAATTCTCATTTCCCTTCACTGCACAGTCTGGGACTTCTGCCATAGACAATGATTTATCCGGTAGATTTTTGACCGGACCAATCAGAGAACAGAAGGGGCGGAGTTTTTGGCCCCTAACCCACGCCCCCACCTGTCCCAGCGCAGCCAGCGAGCAGTCGCATGTTCTCATTCAAAGCGATGCAAAGCGATGCAGGACTGTTTTATATGTGATACAAATTTATTAATTTCCCCTTCTTAATCCCTTATCTGGAGTTTTCTTTTGTTTTTTTGGCCAAAAGTCAAGTTATCGCTCCCTCCTCCCTCCTCCTCCTCCTCCTCCTCTCCGCTGAGTGCCACCTGTCCCAGCGCGCAGCCAGAGCCAGCGCGCAGCCGCATGTTCTCATTCAAAGCGATGCAAAGCGATGCAGGACTGTTTTATATTTGACACAAATGTGTTAAATTCCCCTTCTTAATCTCTTATCTGGAGTTTTATTTTGTTTTTTTGCCAAAAGTCAAGTGATCGCTCTCCTCCTCCTCTCTCTCCGGCGCCGCTGCTGTGCAAAGAATAAGGAAATGACTGAGGTTGTCACGAGAGAATTAAAATAGGGTTTTACGTTGCTGCCCGAGTCCCTGCATATTTTCTGGTCTTCTGGACCAGCGCTACATGGTTTTATTTAATTTTTTTCAAACGTTATAAACACAGAATGCAGGCAGCGAGAGAAAATTCAGCAGGAGGCGGAGCAGATGTCAAGTTCGGCAGAGCTCTGAGGGGGAGGGAGCAGAATGCTTTACCTGTTCAAAATTTTTCTAAGATCCAATGGTTTTGTTCCTCAGGCAGAGGCCACGCCTCCAGCAAGAATCGTTTTTCAATGGACAAGTCCCAGACCCTTGTCTGAAGCGAAGTGAACGACAAGGGTCTGGTTTTAACCAGGCTAGTGCCGGCATTGGGCAGGCCCTTAACTGGTGCGGTGTGGTGCAGAACCGATGAGCGTAGGGGTCACCAACCTTTTTGAAACTGAGAGCTACTTCGTGGGTACGGAGTCATACAAAGGGCACCAGTTTGATAAACTCTTCGGAAATAACAAAGCGTGAATTGAATAAAATGTATAATAAACATATTTTTAAGAACATATTTTTAAGATAGACATTTTAAAATATATATAAATACAAAAAAAGAATAACAACTGAATAAAATGACATTTTAAATGCAGCTTAGTAGTAAGTTGTGCTATTTTTAGAACAGGTCCGGGGGCACCTCAAATGGTCCTTGGGGGCACCCGGGTGCCCGCGGGCACCACGTTGGTGACCCCTGTGGCAAGACACCATTTGTGTTCCTGTGATGGACTTGTGACCTGTCCAGGTGTCCCTCGCCTCTCACACAGTGACAGCTGGAGATGAGCACCTTCCTGCGACCCGGAAACACGAGTGAAGTAAAGGATGAATCAAATGTAGCTCAGAAATATTAAATTTAATGATATTATAAAGACAAAATATATGACTCAAATAGTCTTTTAGATCCAATGCAACATGTTTAAAAAAATTATTGTAAAAAATTAAAACAAAACTCATTTATTTTATAAAATGTTTGAGATGAAAGTTGTTAAAAAATAATAATTTTCATTCTGGCATGCATAATAAAAACATGCATTTTAATTTCTTCCACACCTTCCTGTCTTTTTTATTTGTTTGTCTTCACCTTGCCCCGAGCTTTTATAAGAGGCCTGACCTTCAAAAAAAAAAATCACAATTTGTGCTCAAAGAAATGCAGATTTCTTTCAATTTTTTTTAAACTAGTGCAGTTTTCAGCAGAGAAATATATTTCAGTGACCAAAACATTGTTGGTTATCGGTTCCCAAAGTTTGGTTCGGGACCCCTTGCTGGTCGTGAAATGCAATGTGTGTGTGTGTGGGGTGGGGTGGGGTGTTAAGATAATTTCCAACAATCAAAAAATATTTTTAATTTATTCTAAACAGCATATTTTGTTTTTGTTCAAATGTAAAAACCGTAGTTGTACATAAATAAAATGTGTTTAATGGTTCATAAGGTTGTTTTTGTTGCTTTCTTAAATTGTTTTGGAGATGTTTATGCTTCATCCAGTGATAGCCTTAAGTCTAAGTATCATAAATGTTTTTCAAATTTAGAATTATAGTAGCTTATTATTCTAAATGATTGTAGAAACATTAAAGGATACGAGCAGGAAATTTGACTGAAAAAAGTGATGATAAATTAAAAAAATCAGGCTAACCTGCTGCACTGCCTACAGATTTCACTGCAGGTGTAACATTTCCCTTTCAAATTATAGGAGGAATAAAATTATCCAATCCCGCTGACTTGTATCTTTCAATGCAAAAATATTTTAAATGTCAGGAATAAGCCCAAATACTTCATATGTAAAAGTTGTGCTCATATTTTTAAAACCAACAAAAACATATAAATGCCATTTATTTTGTGTAAAAATGTGTGGAGTTCTCATGATGCTCTAACAAAACCATCTCTGTTTTGATATTTTCCTCAAACAGCAGGCTTTTAAGGTAAAGTTCAGGTAAATTTTCGGTTTAACATCAGATAAATGTAGTCTTTGCTGTCACCATGGCAATGTTCAGTGGGGAAATGGCAAACAAAAGTATCTAACCTGCTGTAGATAGCTTTTTGAACTTCATTTTGGAGAAAAGTTTGTTTGATTGGACTAAGAAGAAAGCAACTAAGGCCCTGTTCATATCTGTCGCTTTAAATCCTTCTTGAGTGATTCAGTTTGGAGTGGACAGCTCTGATTGAGAGCATTCACACCTGGCAACAAAAATGTATACCCTAAAACCTTTTCACCATCAAATGTCAATAATCTGTATGCAAATACAGTACATGACTGCAGGTCTGCTGATCTTTCTGTAAAAGAAGACTTACAGAATTCTGAACTATATTTTTGTTTTGACATTAACACGGTACAGAGCTACTAAAGTTGCTTGTTACCTTACAGTTAGCTTATTTACCTGGAAAAAATGTATTTTATTTTGCTTATACAGTATTGCAACGATGAGTTACATCCCAGAGCTCAGTTTCAATCCAAGCCGGAAGGTTTTAATCTGTAAAATGTTCAGACTGTTGGTCTGTGATTGGCATGGCACACTATAGCTTACAGTGACCACAGCAGGTCCAGTCAGCTATTTATCAGAATAAACATATAATGTAGGTAGGGGGTCTGATAGTGGGGTTCATTCATTCAACGTTTATTTATACAGGTTAGTCTCGCTGAGTTCAGGATGGATTATGTTTGAACCAACAAATGTACACAGATAGGCAGTGATTTAAATGGACATTTTCAGTGAACATTAGGCTGTTCAGACCTGTTTAGTACCATCCAAATGCAATCTGGGAACTAAAACCCTGTTGAAACTCTGGGTGTTTTGGTGTTGAGAGACCAGGCGTTTTAATGGTCATAAAATCTATTGAAACACCAGGTGTTTTAATGGCCATATACCCCATTGAAGCACCAGCTCTTTTAATGGTCATAGACCCCATTGAAACACCAGGTGTTTAATGGTCATAGACCCCATTGAAACACCAGGTGTTTAATGGTCATAGACCCCATTAAAACACCAGGACCAGGTGTTTTAATGGTCATAGACCCCATTGAAGCACCAGCTGTTTTAATGGTCATAGACCCCATTGAAGCACCAGCTGTTTTAATGGTCATAGACCCCATTGAAACACCAGGTGTTTTAATGGTCATAGACCCCATTGAAGCACCAGCTGTTTTAATGGTCATAGACCCCATTGAAACACCAGGTGTTTTAATGGTCATAGACCCCATTGAAGCACCAGCTGTTTTAATGGTCATAGACCCCATTGAAACACCAGCTGTTTTAATGGTCATAGACCCCATTGAAACACCAGCTGTTTTAATGGTCATAGACCCCATTGAAACACCAGGTGTTTTAATGGTCATAGACCCCATTGAAGCACCAGCTGTTTTAATGGTCATAGACCCCATTGAAACACCAGGTGTTTTAATGGTCATAGACCCCATTGAAGCACCAGCTGTTTTAATGGTCATAGACCCCATTGAAACACCAGCTGTTTTAATGGTCATAGACCCCATTGAAACACCAGCTGTTTTAATGGTCATAGACCCCATTGAAACACCAGCTGTTTTAATGGTCATAGACCCCATTGAAACACCAGCTGTTTTAATGGTCATAGACCCCATTGAAACACCAGCTGTTTTAATGGTCATAGACCCCATTGAAGCACCAGCTGTTTTAATGGTCATAGACCCCATTGAAACACCAGCTGTTTTAATGGTCATAGACCCCATTGAAGCACCAGCTGTTTTAATGGTCATAGACCCCATTGAAACACCAGCTGTTTTAATGGTCATAGACCCCATTGAAACACCAGCTGTTTTAATGGTCATAGACCCCATTGAAGCACCAGCTGTTTTAATGGTCATAGACCCCATTGAAACACCAGCTGTTTTAATGGTCATAGACCCCATTGAAACACCAGCTGTTTTAATGGTCATAGACCCCATTGAAACACCAGCTGTTTTAATGGTCATAGACCCCATTGAAACACCAGCTGTTTTAATGGTCATAGACCCCATTGAAACACCAGTGTTTTAATGGTCATAGACCCCATTGAAACACCAGGTGTTTTAATGGTCATAGACCCCATTGAAACACCTGGTGTTTTAATGGTCATAGACCCCATTGAAACACCAGCTGTTTTAATGGTCATAGACCCCATTGAAACACCAGGTGTTTTAATGGTCATAGACCCCATTGAAGCACCAGCTGTTTTAATGGTCATAGACCCCATTGAAACACCAGCTGTTTTAATGGTCATAGACCCCATTGAAACACCAGCTGTTTTAATGGTCATAGACCCCATTGAAACACCAGCTGTTTTAATGGTCATAGACCCCATTGAAACACCAGCTGTTTTAATGGTCATAGACCCCATTGAAACACCAGCTGTTTTAATGGTCATAGACCCCATTGAAACACCAGCTGTTTTAATGGTCATAGACCCCATTGAAACACCAGCTGTTTTAATGGTCATAGACCCCATTGAAACACCAGCTGTTTTAATGGTCATAGACCCCATTGAAACACCAGCTGTTTTAATGGTCATAGACCCCATTGAAGCACCAGCTGTTTTAATGGTCATAGACCCCATTGAAACACCAGCTGTTTTAATGGTCATAGACCCCATTGAAACACCAGCTGTTTTAATGGTCATAGACCCCATTGAAGCACCAGCTGTTTTAATGGTCATAGACCCCATTGAAACACCAGGTGTTTTAATGGTCATAGACCCCATTGAAACACCAGCTGTTTTAATGGTCATAGACCCCATTGAAACACCAGGTATTTTAATGGTCATAGACCCCATTGAAGCACCAGCTGTTTTAATGGTCATAGACCCCATTGAAACACCAGCTGTTTTAATGGTCATAGACCCCATTGAAACACCAGCTGTTTTAATGGTCATAGACCCCATTGAAACACCAGCTGTTTTAATGGTCATAGACCCCATTGAAACACCAGCTGTTTTAATGGTCATAGACCCCATTGAAACACCAGCTGTTTTAATGGTCATAGACCCCATTGAAACACCAGCTGTTTTAATGGTCATAGACCCCATTGAAACACCAGCTGTTTTAATGGTCATAGACCCCATTGAAACACCAGCTGTTTTAATGGTCATAGACCCCATTGAAACACCAGGTATTTTAATGGTCATAGACCCCATTGAAGCACCAGCTGTTTTAATGGTCATAGACCCCATTGAAACACCAGGTGTTTTAATGGTCATAGACCCCATTGAAACACCAGCTGTTTTAATGGTCATAGACCCCATTGAAACACCAGGTATTTTAATGGTCATAGACCCCATTGAAGCACCAGCTGTTTTAATGGTCATAGACCCCATTGAAACACCAGCTGTTTTAATGGTCATAGACCCCATTGAAACACCAGCTGTTTTAATGGTCATAGACCCCATTGAAACACCAGCTGTTTTAATGGTCATAGACCCCATTGAAACACCAGCTGTTTTAATGGTCATAGACCCCATTGAAACACCAGCTGTTTTAATGGTCATAGACCCCATTGAAACACCAGCTGTTTTAATGGTCATAGACCCCATTGAAACACCAGCTGTTTTAATGGTCATAGACCCCATTGAAACACCAGCTGTTTTAATGGTCATAGACCCCATTGAAGCACCAGCTGTTTTAATGGTCATAGACCCCATTGAAACACCAGGTGTTTTAATGGTCATAGACCCCATTGAAGCACCAGCTGTTTTAATGGTCATAGACCCCATTGAAACACCAGGTGTTTTAATGGTCATAGACCCCATTGAAGCACCAGCTGTTTTAATGGTCATAGACCCCATTGAAACACCAGGTGTTTTAATGGTCATAGACCCCATTGAAACACCAGCTGTTTTAATGGTCATAGACCCCATTGAAACACCAGGTGTTTTAATGGTCATAGACCCCATTGAAGCACCAGCTGTTTTAATGGTCATAGACCCCATTGAAACACCAGGTGTTTTAATGGTCATAGACCCCATTGAAGCACCAGCTGTTTTAATGGTCATAGACCCCATTGAAACACCAGGTGTTTTAATGGTCATAGACCCCATTGAAGCACCAGCTGTTTTAATGGTCATAGACCCCATTGAAACACCAGCTGTTTTAATGGTCATAGACCCCATTGAAGCACCAGCTGTTTTAATGGTCATAGACCCCATTGAAACACCAGCTGTTTTAATGGTCATAGACCCCATTGAAACACCAGGTGTTTTAATGGTCATAGACCCCATTGAAACACCAGCTGTTTTAATGGTCATAGACCCCATTGAAACACCAGCTGTTTTAATGGTCATAGACCCCATTGAAACACCAGGTGTTTTAATGGTCATAGACCCCATTGAAACACCAGCTGTTTTAATGGTCTTTGTGTTTTAACACTTTTAAACTCCTGCCTTCGTTTAGGAATTGTCCCTGCTGCATTTAAACATGCTGTAGTTAGGCCCCTTCTTAAAAAACCTCACCTGGACCCATCAATTTTATCTAATTTTAGACCTATTTCTCATCTGCCTTTTTTATCTAAAGTTTTAGAAAAAATTGTTTTTATGCAGTTACAACCTGTTTTGGAAAATCATGGTATTTTTGAAACATTTCAGTCTGGTTTTAGATCCCGTCATTCTACTGAATCAGCCTTGTTAAAAGTCCATAATGACATTTCCATGTCCATGGATGCCAAGTGTCCCGTTGCACTGGTGTTGCTGGACCTCACAGCTGCATTTGATACAGTAGACCACACTGTCCTTCTATCTCGCCTACAACGTTATGTTGGAATTTCTGGTACAGCACTGAAGTGGTTCACTGCCTACTTGACCAACAGAACATTCTCTGTCATGTTGGACACTCTTTCTTCCTCCACTGCCGTTCTTTCTTGTGGTGTGCCACAGGGTTCTATTCTTGGTCCTCTCCTCTTCTCACTGTACATGCTGCCTCTTGGATCAGTAATAGCCAGACATAATTTTTCTTTTCACTGCTATGCTGATGATGTACAAATTTATCTACCAATGAAACCCAAAAACAGTAATCTTCTCACTCCCTACTCTGATTGTATTAACGACATTAAACAGTGGCTTCACCGTAATTTTTTGTTTTTAAACGAAGGAAAGACAGAATGCATCTTCTTCGGTGATGATGCTCCCTGTAACTTTGGTGCTCTAACTTCCAAATGCAGACCAACAGTTAAAAACTTGGGGGTGACATTTGACAAGGACTTAAAATTTGATAAACACATAGCGTCTGTAGTCAAGGCCTGTTTTTATCAATTACGTCTTTTATACAAAGTTAAACCTTTTTTAAATCGTTTTGATTTAGAAAAGGCCATTCATGCTTTTATCACCTCAAGACTTGACTACTGTAATTCCCTGTATGCGGGAATCTCCCAATCCTCCATTAGACGCCTTCAATTGGTCCAAAATGCTGCAGCTAGACTTTTAACCAACACCTCCAGACGTGAACACATTACCCCTGTTTTATTTTCTCTCCATTGGCTTCCAATTGATTTTAGAATTAAATTCAAAATTTTATTATTCACTTTTAAAGCACTCAATGGTCTTGCCCCACTATATTTGACTGATCTCGTAACTGTCCGTGAATATAGGAGAACACTGAGATCATCTAATACATTTCTCCTGTCCATCCCAAAGTCCAACTACAAACGTTGGGGTGACCGGGCCTTTTCTGTCGTTGCACCCAGTCTCTGGAATAAGCTACCTCTGGACTTGCGCTCCATCACTCATATGGAGTCTTTTAAATCTAATCTTAAAACCTTTTTATTCAGGCAGGCTTTTAATACCTAGTAGTTCTTTGACATTCTTGTTAGGTCTTAATTGTTTTTAATTTTTAACTGGCTGTTTTTTATTGTTATTTTTTATTGTTTGTTTTATTTCTGTATTGTTCAGCACTTTGTGCACCTTCTGGCTGCTGAAAAGGGCTCTATAAATAAAGATTGATTGATTGATTAAACAACTTTTAAAATTTTGGACCTTGAGTGAAAGGTGTATTTTATAGATGAGACCCCGAGCTAATCAGCGTTAAGAGCTCGTATAACAGTTTATGCACCTGTAATTGGCAATTAGTGCAAATATTGCATAACGCTGCCGGCTACCTATTGTCGAATATAAATAGCGGATTAGATTAGCTTCCCCTGATTTTCATAAGACATTTTTGCCTTTGAAATTGTGGACCTAAAAAATTAATAAGTGCTTTAGAAATTGTGGAA
>JBBPBX010004871.1:17054-29573 GCA_038048925.1 Garcialebias charrua
CAGAACTTATATGTTGTTTTCCAAGACAATTTGTGGTCAATTATAACACCCAAAAACTTGACATTTTGAAAAAAAATGTCAAAAACTTGACATAAATCTGTCAAACATTTGACAGATTTGCCCGCTGTCTGTAGATTTCCTAAGTTTAAACTTCCCACCTGCTTCAGGGTAGTTCAAACGGGCATGACAGATGTTTTTCTCCACATGTTCTGTTTGTTACAGTGCAAAGCGTGGAGCATCAGCTCTGCTGGTGTGCGCCGCAGCACGAAGGCCTGGCCCTGTGAACGGGGCCCATTGTGCTGCTCTGCTTTGTGCCATGAGGGCCCGAGCCCATAGATGACCCTTGTTGTTTCTGCGCAGGCCTGGTCGCCGCAGATGCCAACCAGAACAATGGCTGCGTCTCGGAGAAGCCGGCGGTGACTGACTCCGAGGGCCCCCGCCAGCCCTGGATCATCGCCAGCACAGCCGACCCCGACGCCGCCACGCCACGCCCCCACCTGGTCCGCCTCTTCTCCCGAGATGCCCCGGGCCGAGAAGACAACACCTTCAAAGAGCGACCCTCCGAGTCGGACGAGCTGCAGACCATCCAGGAGCACAGCGGAGCGGCGTCGGAGTGCGGGTCGGAGAGCGCCGAGCAGGACTTAGACTAGGCTGACGTTCTATTCCTCCCTTTCCTCTCCGTTTTCTTTTTCCACCTTCGAGCGTCGCGCTCTCTCTCATTCAAGGGAGAGACTTGTTGCCCCACATTTGACAAGTACAAATATACAACCAGCTACTCCTCCGAGCATGGCATCTGCAAGCAGCTCCGCTCAGGCCGCCTTCGGACTGGGCCGCAGAAAGAAGAGCCCCGGGCTCCTGGATCAGATCGGCAACTTCTTTGGAGGAGACAAGAAAAGGAAGGGCAAGGTGAGGAAGAGGAGGGTGCGTCGAGGTAGAAACACCTCGACCCCTCTCTTATATGTTGCGTAACCCTGCTGATCCACCCCCAGAGCCACTTTGGATTCTTTAACACGTGCTGTAAGAGTTTAACGCTTTAAGTTTGTCTTTAAAGTCGGTTGTATTGCTGTTTTGATTGTGAGCCAAAGTATGACTTGATGGGGTTTGATCTGTTTTCAACAGGCTCTGATTTTTTTCAATCATTTAAAGATTAGTTTTTTATTATTTTATTATAATGGTACTGGCGTTAGTAGCATTTCTTCAGTGGATGTGATGTTTTATTGTGTTTGCTGTTTGTTGATTCGAACGTTTGTCAAACTGGCGAACAGCTTCAGGTACCTCACCCTCTGATGATCTCAAAGTTAACAAATCGTCATTCACACGGGATTCGTGCAAACTGTGAAGTCTGCAGGGACGTCTGGTCCTCTGCAGGTGTCGGCTCAATGCCCCGTCCACACGCTGGATACTTCAAAAAGCTGAAACTTTCTCCTGGCGTTGCAAACAATTTGCTCAGTAGCTGATGAGTATTTTGTGCACGCCCTTGAAAAAGCTAAACAGTGGAGTCACTTGCTTTTTTTTCTTGTGTCTGGCTAGTTATTCTGACCTTGTCACCGTTATCTTTAATAATTTAGCGCTGCAATGATATAAATGGTAAATTATGAATAATATTTTAAAAAAGGAGACGCTTTAGTCAAACTAATGTTTTTTTCTCCGTATCTGTAGTGCATCCATTTTATTCAACTAGCGTAGACTGACACAAAATGTAAAAATTTTTTATTAATTATATGAAACAGAAAATATCTGTTAAAGTAAAAAGCAGAACGGGGATGGGCATTTTAAGCAAAACTGGTCACAAAATGTATCAGAAACTATGGAATTTTTCAGAATATTCAAAAAAATAACCATGTCCTCGTGGTTGGAACTCACTCTGAATTAAAGTGTACTCACCCCGTTGTACAACAGAGGTTATGGGTACAGAGGTGTGCGCTGGTGCTAATTCTGCTAGCCGGGATCATTGCACACCTTCACCGGTCCAATGGATCAACATCGAGACTATCACACATTCTGGCAATAAAACCAAAACAATGAAGCTTAATCATTTCAATATAAACTACAAAACATGAAGATCCAACTTTGTTTTTTTGTTTCATTGGTCCGGTGTGGGCTGCACAGTGGCGCAGTGGGTAGAGCTGCCGCCTCTCAGCGAGCAGGTTGCCCCAGTTCAAATCCTGCTCCGGGGACCTTTCTGGGTGGAGGTTGCATGTTCTCTTTGTGCATGCGTGGGTTTTCTCCAGTTTCCTCCCACAGACCAAAAACATGCATGTTAGACTGATTGGTAACTCTAAATTGTCTCTAGGTGTGGTTATTTGTCTCTATGTGTCCCTGTGATGGACTGGAGACGTGTCCAGGGTGTCCCCAGCTGCCTGGATGGTCCGGTTGGTTTTCTGGGGAGTGGGTGATGGGTGTTACATTTGATAAAAAACCACACAAACTGGAAAAGCACCGTGAAGAAACAGTTTTTAAGTGTTGTGAGTAAAAAATAAAAAAAAAGAAGTTACTGTACTTATGATTGAAATAACTCTTCAAATTAGCCCGCTTTTAATCAGTGCCCGTCCCCGAAGCAGAGCGGCGTAGACGCCGCCGCAGTCACAGAGGGAGGTAGTGTCAGCTGTTTGCTGAGCCCAAATTTGCTAAAGTCACTTTTAAAGTTAAGGATGTTATAAATGATCAATTACATTTATTTATGTGATTATATTGTTTAAAGTATATTTGAATGGGACATTTTAATTAGTTTTGAAACAAAGAAATATTTTTATTTTAAACTATGAGAATGTTGCAGATGAATAGTTTACAATGTTAGCTCCTAATTACGTTTTACCGTAACCATTCGAAGTTGCCGGTAATACGGTAAAGCTAGCCTCTCCTTTTACTTTTAGGCCTGTTTTGGTTCCGTTTGAATCCCTGACGCCCGTCATCCAGTTTATCTGGACGACTGGTGGCTTGCTTGTGTCACCGCCAAACACGAGTGCGCTTCTTTGCTTCCAGCTCTCTCAGGGACGGCGTGCTCAGCAGCGCCCCCTGTAGGCGGCAGCGTACGACACGCTCTGAACAAAATAGACGCTTCTTTCCATGTTTAGCTACTCGGTGCGTTCTTACCTCTAACTGCAGAGAAGTCACCACGAAGCATGAAAATATGCATTTCTCCCATGCCTTATAACAAGTGATGTTTGAAAACAAGATTTAATATAAAAGTGGTTTTATATTCATGTACCAGAGCTTTAGTCTGTTCTGCTGATCAGATCATATTTAACTCAAACGTTCAGGGAAAAGTTCAACAGAACAACAGATTTTATGAACTGGCCGCTGTATTTGTATGATTATTTCGCTTTTAGCGTGTCGTTCTTAATGGAGTTTTATTTTAAAAATGAAATGAACTTGTACAGATATATAGATCGATTGCTGGCGCTGTTTTCACCAAGGGTTTGCCTTCAAACAAGCACTTCCTAAATATCAATGACCCGTTCACCCCACCTCTGCTGCCTCCAGCCAATAAAAAAATTTTAAAGTTAAAATAACGCACTATCATCCTGCAAATATTTACTTCTCTGAAAAGATTTTATAGAGAAAACAGATGTCGTATTTATCTTGTGCGCACATATTTTGAACTCCTGGTTGGACTCGGACTGCAGCATTACTGAGACAGTTGTGCCGGTGTTTGTCGGTAGAAAATGAGCATGCGTGTTTTGTTCCGGGGATTTTTAATGGTTTGCTTTCTTTTTCGAGCATGGAGTCATTTCGTGCACCAATTTCTTGTGCTTTTTAAAAAAAAAGAAAACTGTCTTTTGCCGTTTCATCCGCTTCTTTTTCACCGTGAAAGCAGATGTTTCGTGAGACGCGAGCTGGCGTTGTAAATAACACAAAACCCCCGGTCTCTGGACGCCGAGCATCTGCAGAAAGTGTTCAGTGAAATGCAAACGAGTTCGTGATCATTTCAAGCCGTGGGGATAATGACGTGGAGGGAACATGAAGTTTGCTTGAACAGTAGCTGTTCAAGCAGAACTAAAGACGGAGAGATAACAGAACACACTGTACGATGTCCTCATGTGTTGCACGGTCACACAATCAGCCGTTTGATGCAGGAATGATGTCCAAACCGTTCTACCCCAGTGTCTTGGTGACAGTCCGACGCCCGCTCTCACATCAGCTCGCTCACCTCAGGTCCAGGTGTGTTTGAACCGGTCTGTGAATACGTCGTGGATCTGTGCACATCCACTGTTTGCATTGGATTATTCAAACTGTTTGAATGTGTTGTGACCCGTCCCTGGTCTGATCTGTCCCCGAGCTTTTTGGATTCATGCTTCATTAAAAGTCTTTAACAACAACCCTCAACGCTCTCTTTTTGTTTTCTTTTTTATTCGAGCTTCATGACACGTTTAGTAACATCCCGCTAACATGGTTAACAGCTGCTCTGAACCCAAACAAAGACTTTTCTTTGTCTGCTGTCAAGTTTGAACTTAAGGAAAGTTTGACGTATTCCACAGCTCAGTCCCTCTCATGAATACACCGCAGACCAAAAGGAGTTATCAAGGAAGGCGTAATGGAAAGCAGAGCGACTGTTTATCTCCACTCAGATAGAGCTCAGTAATGGATGACTGCTTCAGTTTGTTTATGTGTGCCTAAAGATTAAATTGCCAGGAAATAGATGACAACATTTGCAGTCTGCCTGCCAAAAGAGGGCCTAATTCTGTGTTCAGAACAAGCTGATTGCTCCAGTTTTCTGTAGAAACGTGGACTCTGATCAGTGTTACACGTTAAATGGACATCTTGGGTGGTGTTACCATGAAGACATTCAGTGAAACATCGGATCATCAACATCAACATCCATTGTAGATCCAAATGGCATTTGTTGAGTTTTATTCAATTATATTCATGTTTTGGTTGCACCAAGATGAGCACTTTGGCAGGAGAAACTGTTGTCTTGTGATACCAAACAAGGATTTGAATTCATTTTAATGCAAATTTAATGCAAGCTGCGAATGACAGACACAACAGAATTATTAGCAGAACCGCTTCATCAGTCACAAAAAGAAGATACTGCGACCTGAGTGCTCAAGAAATCAGGAAAAACACATTTGTGGCTGCGGTTTTTCCATCGCAACTTCAAGTTTCCCACCATGTAGAGAACACCTGAATGTTAATAAGTCAATTAATTTCATACAGAAATGAAATGAGCAAAATTTGTAGTTCTTAAAATTGAGAGAATGTCAAGAATGAATCAGTACCAGTAATTTAGCAGGGCTGAAACATGCTGTAATTAAATAACGATGCTTTTGGCAGACGGTTAATGGTTAATGCAACCAAACCGTTAACAGTATATCACAAATATAAAAGCACCTCCACACCCTTTCAAATGTTTAACAGAACCTAAAAATGTTCACAGATGTTCACAAGACCCTGCGGGCTGCAGAAGAAAATGATGTGCATCTTCAACTGGATCACTTGTGTCGCATGTTAACCAGATTATTCTTTCTCAGTTCAGTCCATGAGTACGGCTCAAAAATAGACCCTTCAAATAATAATTAGCTCCATCTTCCTGCGCTTGGAACGGACCCCACGCTGATAAATGCTGGCTTCCTGCACAGTTCAGGGGAAATAAGAACGAAGAGTCTCCACATTCAGTAACCATGACAGCACAGATAAGCTGAGAACAAATAAATCTCCTGTTTGTTGCATCAGGGAGACATTTTGAAGTCTTCTTGGTAAATGCTGCTTTTCAACAACGTGGATACTCGGTGAAGAGCGAGGTACATGAGAAGTCAGGAGTTTTAAAGATGTGGAGTCGTCTGCTTTTTAGGAGTAAATAAGTATTCATATTAAATCTAAAAAAGCTACGTCTGGTCCTCTGGACATTCAAAAAAACAAAAAAAGGCACAAAAAAAATGTAGAAACGTTTCGTCTTTCGTCCGAAAAACTTCCTCAGTCTGAGATGCTGTATTCAGCTCAGTCTTATAAATAGCACCCTCTCACAGTGGATCAACCAGTTGGCTGAAGACAGCCAAAACCAGCTGCTCACATGATCAAGGAGGACCATGGGAGACCGAGCATTCTGTGTGGCTGCCCCCCGCCTGTGGAACTCCCTCCCTGACGACCTGAGAGCTCCACAGTCACTGGTTGACTTTAAAAGCAGCATAAAGACTTTTCTTTTTAAGCAAGCCTATTCTGCCTCCACATGATTTTATCTTTGATCTTAGCTGATATCATTATTGATTTTACTTGATTTTATCACTTGTTTTATTTTGATCTTTGCTTTGTTACACTTTGTAGCACTTTGAGATTTTTATTAATGAAAAGTGCATTATAAATCGAATTCATTATTATTATTATTATTATCAGCCTAACGATGGATCGTTAGCACCCTGATGGTTGTTTGCTATTCACAGAGGGCTGAGTGTTACTAGCAATATCAGCATTGTAAGAGGGGGACAGTTGAACACGGAGGCTTCCACCTGTTTAATGATGGGTGGTTTCTTTTCACTCTTTCAGATATGAAGATGTTCACATCCTTGATAGAGAGGAACAATGGTTTGAGAGAGGAGTAAAGGAGGCCATCTTTGTGAAAAGAAACCACCCATCATTAAACAGAGGTGGAGGCCTCCGGGTTCAACTGTCCCCCTCTTACAATGCTGTTATTGCTAGTATCACTCAGCCCTCTGTGAATAGCAAACAACCATCAGGGTGCTAACGATCCATCGTTAGGCTGATGGTCCTCCTTGATCATGTGAGCAGCTGGTTTGGCTGTCATCAGCCAACTGGTTGATCCACTGTGAGAGGGTGCTATTTATAAGACTGAGCTGAATACAGCAGCTCAGACTGAGGAAGTTTTTCGGACGAAAGACGAAACGTTTCTACAATTTTTTTTGCTTTTTTTGTTTTTTTGAATGTCCAGAGAACCAGACTTAGATTTTTCTACCTGTATTATTGAGCATGCATCAGGGTATTCATATTAAAGCTCATTCTTTATCAGACTGACCTTTAACCTGAGGGAAGATGTCTGATGATCATTAGACAGCACAAGCTCAGGGCAAGTAAAGCACTGAATTCTGATTTAAGGCTTCACACTGTCCAGCACGAGTTTCTGAATTTAGTTTTATTACGCAGTTGATTGATGTTTAGTTTTTTAACTGACAAATTCAAGCACTTCAGTTTGTTTACTTCACATTTTTATTTGCACCACCTTTGCTACAAAATAATATATAGGCAACACGGTAATACAGTATTTGTAAATG
Source organism: Garcialebias charrua (assembly GCA_038048925.1). Taxonomy (NCBI): domain Eukaryota; kingdom Metazoa; phylum Chordata; class Actinopteri; order Cyprinodontiformes; family Rivulidae; genus Garcialebias; species Garcialebias charrua. Next base: position 24,278 of record JBBPBX010004871.1, read on the forward strand.
GACTGTATAGATCAGTTTTCTATCTAATCAAGATATTCAAAGCTCTTTACAACACACGCTGTCCTCATTAATACATACAGAGAATAATCAGAGCTTTATCACATCCATACACTGATGGGACACACACTGGACGCAATGAGAGGTTCAGTGTCTTGCCCAGGGACACTTCAGCATGTAACTGCTGGTGGAATTGAACCCCCAACTCTTGCATTGTATTACAACAGCTCCAACTACTGAGCCGCAGCTGCCCTAATGTACTAATTAGTCATCAGTAACATCATAATAGCTGCACTGAGAGTTTACTCTTATTAACAAGCTAACAGTTGTACTGATGTTTTTACAGAGGGGGATTATGGCCATGGTGGCCAAAGTAATTTTTTATCAGCATTCTGAAATTAAAGTCAAAATTCTGACTTTTCCCTCAAACTATCAGAATTCTGAGAACTTATTTATTTAGTTATTTATTACCATGTGCCAATTCTGTAGATTTACTTATGGCAGCATTTTAAAAGTTTTACAGAGGTTTTACTATTAATAACATGGCAACAGTTGTACTAAGCTTAGTAAAGTATTAGCTGCATGCTAATAGTTGTACTAGATATTTCCTGTTAGCAACATGCTATAATGCGAGAAACATAAATTCAGTACACAAAAATAAATTAGTGTTGTTCGATTCTGACCATTCGTATGCATAATTTGGTAAAATATTATCTTAACACAAAACAATAAAACTGTTTAAAATAATTTATTCTGTCCAAACAAATGAGCTAGTTTTGTGACAGCAGATGAGAAGCTCAATTCCACCATAACTCCTGAGTCTGTTAAAATGGATTTAAATGAGTTATCTGTGTCGCTCTGCACCCATTCTGTGCATTTTTCAACTAAAATGTTCATTAGTAATCAGATATTCATACTGATGTTCTAATAGTTTCTGAAAACTGATGGACTGGCATACGCTCTTCATCAGTTTTAATATTGCAACGCCTTTAGATTTTTCCCAACATAGCAGCAGCTGGAAGTCCTATTTATTAAGAATACCCTTTCACGTTCTGCTCGCAAACAAAAACATAACATAAAACAGAGGAGAACAGAACAAACAGTGTACAGGAGTTCATTTTAGAGGTAATACTGATTGAAAGTGAGGCTATTAAAATAAATCCTTCAGAATTATTTGACCCTGTTTCTTGTCTATTCCTTTCGCCTCTGTTTTCCCTCCAAACAAAGATGCAGAAGTAGTTCTGCTTTATCAGAATTCTCTTCACTTATTTCTAACATTTCAGTGTCTACATCTGCAGAGGTAGTTATGTAAAATGTAAAAACACAAAGAGAGAGCGAGACAGATTCAGAGGACATCATTAAAGGATCTCTTGTCTATCGCTGACGTAAAAAAAAAACTGTAATATGGTAGTATGAGGGTTTTTTTCTACCTTATTTTGTGTTCTCTTGCTTGAGGATTTATCTTCAAAACATAAAGTACAGAGCAGGTTGCGTGTGATGAAGTGGTGATGGCACTGAAAGCTTCCTCCTCAAGTTCTTTGATGTGAAGAAATGAGAAGAAATGGATGAGACCCATGCCTCCCACACATGTACGGCTGTGTATCTATGATACATTACCAGTATGCTCAGCAAGTTGTCATGCCCAATTCCAATTTTCTTTTTCTCAGTTTTATTTGTGTGTGTGGTTGTTCCCGTTATAACTAAAATACAACCTCCATCAGACTCCAGTGGTGCTGGTGTAAATTCGAACTCATCCAGGGCAAAGAAACAGTTTTTAAAAGACAAAGCGACTGGACTCCTGTTCTGTAGGTGAAGATGTGGAGTTTCAAGCTCTAAACTGATAATGGCATTGATATTATTGACATTTGGATCAATCTACTTACTCCTACGTCACTGACACTGACGTAAAAGTTGGGTGAAATACAACAGGACTGTTCAGACCAAGGTTGCTTTGAAAACCAGCGGAGAAGTATCTGATTTAGTGTCACACATGAAAACGATCTTGGTTGTGTATGAAAAAAAAAAGATTTCAAAAAAGATTTTTCACATTCAGACTGTTGCAAAAAAAAAAAATTTGCATTATGGGATGCCTGCAGTGTGAACATATAGCCTCACACCAGGGCAGTTCAGTACTGGTCCTCCAGGGCCACTAACCTGCACGTTTTACTTCTTTCTCCGCGCCAGTGCATCTGATCTGAATGTATGGGTGATTGTCAATCTTCTGCAGAACATGAGCAGTAGTTCAACTATTGAATGAGGTGTTAGAGCGGAGAAACAAGTGAAACATTTAGGGGCACTCAAGGACCAGGAATGGACACCCCCGACTTATAGTACGTCACGTCTGAAGACCTCTAGGTCCCCATACTGAGAACGTTGTTCCTCCAGGCTCTGTAGTAAACAGATGTAGGTCTACTACACACATACAGTACTCATTTTTTGTTACTCCTAATAGTCCCAGAAAGATTCAGTGTTTAGAAGTCAACTGTTTAATGTGATATTAGCTCAATATTTTTAACGTTTTGTTCTTTTGTTCATGCTTAAAGAGCAGACGATGTAAAGCACAACTCGTCCCATTGGGTCTTCTGAACGTTGGACTTTGAAGTGCTCAGTTTCGTGCTTGATAATAATTGTTGAGGTCAACTCATCGACTAGAGCATACTGTTAGTTTCAAATGCTCATTTCTACCATTTTCATTCATATAATGACTTTTGGCCAAAGATTTTTGGTGTCACTGGGCGGAAATTTGTCTTTTTGATGATTTTGCCAATAATCTTTCTCACTGAATGAATGAGTGATTTTTCTTTCTATTCATAGCAGCTGTAGTCACATCTCTGTCCACCACTGGGTGTTATCAACTCATTAAAATAAAATGTATCACTTTTTTTTTCTTTCTCTTTTTGAAAAGAACGTTTAAAAATAATGAAGTGTTTTCAGAAGTAATGAGCAGAATGCTGGGGTGACAGTCTAAATCTGACCAATATGTAGTTTGGTAGTTTAGAACAGAGAGCAACCGTTTAGTCCAAGTCCAAGATATTTAAGCAGAAATCCAAACAATTTGGAGAAACATGTCAGTAAGAGCCTTCTGGGAGGATCCACATTTAGACCTTCTCTTACTGGAAGTTGATAACAGATGAGAAACGTCCGGACAAATCTTCTTGAGAGGCAGCAATACTAGTCAGCAAGTCTGCTAATGATATTTAAATCACAACATCTCAAGAGTTCACTCACGAGGTGTCGTCAGGTGTGCAGTAACCTTTGGGGAGTTCTGAAGCAGAGTGTGAAACCTGACAACGGTTTGAAGGTCTCAACATGGCTGCAAGACCCTGAGCGTCATCCTTCAGATCATCCGTCAACGTTTCAAGGTGAATAAGGACTGCTGCTCCTGTCCTTCTTTTCCCAGGGCTCTTTCCGAGGTGCTCTTTCTCCAGCCCCTCAGAAAGCATCCGTGACATCGCCGCGTAAACGAGCAGGAGAGAACGCCGTGGTCCATTTCTTCCGCACCATCGTGAGTAATGAGCCACACCTCTCTAACACTCACAGGCCTCACACGTCAGAAGATTCAAAGTGCTCCGTTAGCAATGTTAGTGCTCGCTTTTCCTTCTGCTGCTCTTTCCATGTTGCTTCTTTCTTACTCACCAAGTCAAAGCTTCTTTCCTGTCTGCTTTGAAATGTCCCGCAGGTGTCCCCTTCCCGTCCCAAGTCCAGGGTGAGTAGTGCTGTACGTTGTCCACCATTACAAGCAACACAAACAAAACGCCACACATTTTTAAAACCCTGAAGGGTTCTGGTTATTTTATTGGAGACGGTTAACAAGACAAACCTGGTTTATTGTGAAGAGCCTTTAGAAAATGGTGCATTTGTGCACGAGCACCTTTGTGTGACGGATAAACTTTAAAGTACAGTGATTAGAAAAAGTATACGAACCAATAACAAACGGGATAAACCCAATAGGCGTGGTTTAAAGGGCGGAGCCTACACGGAATAGAAGCACCAGGTTTTTGTGATGTAAAAACAAGTAACGAGTAAATAATTTAATTACTTCTCTTGTCTTTTTTGTGACATATATCTGGTACAAATGACTGAAAAACAAACACGTCTCTTAAAGGGGGAAAAGAATGAGAAAGTTAAATTACATTTTTAGCACGATTTTCCCGACATTTACGTCTGTGGTTCATAGTTAAGGAAATACTTTACAGAACCAATTCTTCAGCATCACTGAAGACAACCATTCAGATCTGGAACATATTATTGGACAACGTGTTACAGAGAACTGGACATTACGATAATACCAATTTAAAAACACAAAATAAAATAACCGGTCACAGCAGCTGCCAAAAGACCTACAAAAACACCGCAAAGGATTTCTGGCAAAACAGAAACACGTAACAAACTCCGGTATTCTCCATAACTCTGAACAAGTTCTAAACGTGCAAACAACAGGACACGTCACCAAAACAGCGTCACCCCTAAAATAAAACATGGTGGTGGTGTCATCATGCTGTGGTGTTGCTTTCTGCAGATATAGATTTTTAGTCAGGATGATGGAACTGTGATCAGCTCCAAATATTAGTCAGTTAACCGTGAATGTTTTTAATGACAGAGATGCTGAACATGCATCCTGCAGGGATTAGAGCAGAAACAAATGTTCTGACTGGAACACGCCCAGAGGTTACCCAAGTCCCCAACCCCAACAAAACCACACATTCAAGAGCTCATCCCTGCATACAGCTCACTTCTTTAAGGTTTTCACAGAAAGAAGAGTAGACTGTGAACATGACCTTAGTAAAAATACACAGTAGACTGTGAACATGACCTTAGTAAAAATACACAGTACTGTGTACATGACCTTAGTAAAAATACACAGTATACTGTGTACATGACCTTAGTAAAAATACACAGTATACTGTGTACATGACCTTAGTAAAAATACACAGTATACTGTGTACATGACCTTAGTAAAAATACACAGTATACTGTGTACATGACCTTAGTAAAAATACACAGTATACTGTGTACATGACCTTAGTAAAAATACACAGTATACTGTGTACATGACCTTAGTAAAAATACACAGTATACTGTGTACATGACCTTAGTAAAAATACACAGTATACTGTGTACATGACCTTAGTAAAAATACACAGTATACTGTGTACATGACCTTAGTAAAAATACACAGTATACTGTGTACATGACCTTGCATAATGAAGCACCATCCAGACCAACATCCTTCTGAAGGAAGAGATGGGTTTTAACAACTTCTCTATCATTTCAGTGTTTTCAATTGAGGGATTGTCAG
>JBBPBX010004871.1:30051-42966 GCA_038048925.1 Garcialebias charrua
TGCTGCTGCTTTAAAAAGACCACAACAAAATACACATTCTTCACCCCCGTTTCATTTTTACAGATGACAGAAATCCGTCCCGGCGACAGAGAACTTTAATCCATGATCGTAGTGGACAAAAGAACAGCTTCACCATAAATTAAAATAAATCAAAGTTTTGGAGCGACCTTGCTGGATTCAAGGCCTGACTTTAGATAGAACATCTGTAGGGTGAACTAAAGAGAGAAGAACTGTCCACTGTAACAGATATAAAAGGTGACTCATCAAATCATTAGTTAAGCTGTGTACACACTTAGTCCACCAGCTGTTTGAAGTTTTGTGTCCTCCAGGAAACACGTTAAAAGTGAGGGTAGTTTAAAATATATATTTTACATCACAAAATCCTGAAATTTAACCAAAACTGTGAACACTTACACATCCAGTGTGCCACGTTCTGGTGATGGAAACAACCAGTGCATGTTACTGATACTGAACAAACTTCATTGTGAGCTGTGCACATATGTTTCCTCTTCCTTGCATGTCTGCACCCTTGTTTCACCCTCCTCCTCCTCCTCCTCCAACCTGCCTCGTTCCCTTCCCACTCTGTCTTTTCCACTAAATAAGACACTTTTTGTTTGTTCCCTTCGCCCTCCTGTCTCTTCTCTCTGCACACACAGTGGACAGGACTAGCAAACAAGATGGTAGGTGGTTTGACAACAGCCACACGAACAAATAAAAATGTCTAAACAGTACGATGATTTCTTGGAAGAGCATGTGAGACCATTCTCCTTCATCCACCTGTGTCTCCATAATCCCTTCACACATCAGCGATAATCCCTAACTCTTTGACTCTGGTCCATTTTCAGTGACACCATGACCATTTTACAGCTTGGCAGGCTGTTTTATCTTATTACGAGCTCATATTGTGCATTCATCCATCCAACTCGTTACCTTTCATCCGAAAAGATCCTCTGAAAAGAAACCGTCTCCTGCTTCATTTTACAATCTTATCAGCACCTAATTCACCATCTGTGTGTGTGTGTGTGTGTGTGAGGCGGCAGAGGCGCTGCTGTCGATTAAAGGAAGAATAAAACTTTAGAGGGACTGTAAAAAGATTATTAGCATGTGGAGAAAAAAATGGGGGCTTTTGTAGATAGTCGATTAATTATGTTCTACTGAATTTGCATTTCATTTAAGTCTTTTTTGTACTTTGTGTGATTTTTTTTTCCATTTCATGTGAGTTTTATTTTTTCCTAAAAGACACTTTTCACTCACACAATGAGCTGGAAAAGTCAAATTATCGTTACTTTGTCCACTGCTGGTGCAGATCTGTCCAAACGGGTTTTATTTAGATGTTCAACAAAGATTCTGTTGGTTTTCTTACATAAACCTGCTCTCAATCCAGTAATTTTCAGTCCCTCTCTTGATGTTCAACAAACACAGTTCCAAAAACTGCTTGACATGTATGTCGAGCATTTAGTGACTAAAGATCGTTTCAAAGGTTTTGAATGTGCTAGTCAAACTTTTAATGCTTCAATAATAATCCATGTAATACACTCAAATCAGACATTTATGCCAACGTTTATCACATATAAAATTTATCACATATGTCATGTATGACATATTCATGTCATACATGAACTTTAGCTCATGAACTGTTAAAACGGCTGCCATACATGAAACATGGGTGTATGCCAGCATTTGGAAAATGGTGCCTTGCTGTAAGTCACATAAGTTAAGGTGTAAGTTTGGAATGAGTAATACCATCATGCTGATGCAGGCCAAAAGGTTTGTGCATGCAGAACGTTTCCAGCATAGGTCAACGTGATGCTGATAATTACAGGTATAATATGCTAAATTATAATTATAATCAGTTCGTTAAGCTTCAGGACTTTTTTAGACCATTCTGACCGGGTTGTCAATGATTAGCAAGTGGCCATCAGGCCTCTAACAATTGATTGGTACGCACTGATGATCAATTGTTAGACTGATGGTCCCATTTTTACATGTGAAACTCTAGTTTCTGGAACTCCACAGCAGACTGGCTTGAAGCACTTTGAAAAGGTGCTATTTATACGACACAGTTGGTTGGCAGGCCTCAGACTGATGAAGTCTTTTGGATGAAAGACGAATCATTCCAACCAAAAAAAAATCTGTCCAGATGACTTGATGTAACTTTTTTGTGAATTCATTAAACTAAAAAGAAGGATACAGACCAATACACTGTGATAATAATCTGGATTTTATGTCTGACTTTATTGCTCAAGTCAAATTTTCTGAGATTATTTTTTTTTTTATTTCAACTGAGATTTAAAGTTCTCAAGAAAAAAGTATGGAAAAAAGTTTCCGTTTGTTTTTTCCGCTGTAGCTTCCGACTCATAATTCAAACGGTATACAGTATTGTGAAAATCAAGGCATAGTTTGTTTTTATTGTAATCCATAATTAGGATTGAGAACACAAAAATCCCTCAGGAATAAAATGACAGTAATCAACACCAGTCTTTTTTTTAACATACAGCCATTCCATGAGTTTTTCTCCACATTAGACCGAACTCCAGATAAATCTGTGACTCTTGAACACAAAGGTCAACCACATCTCAGTCCTTTCAGTGAAATGTCAAAGACTTTTTAAACCACTTGAGCACCTTCCTTTCTCTGCAGGGCCACCAAAAGTCAAGCAAGAAGACCAGTGCAGGGGACGGAAAAGGCTCCCTAACTAGGATCTTCAAAATGGTAAAAAATATATATATATATTTTACCACTTTGTGTCAAATTTCAGGTCATTTACTTTGTACTTGTGCTCTTTTCACACTGCTTCTCTTCCCTGCATATCAATACTAACAGAAAATGGCTGTGTTGTCCAATCCCGTTCTTGCCCCTGTTTTTCTGTACTCTTCTCTGCCTCAGTGATGATCTCAGCGGCAGCAGAGTGAGTAAATGTGATGAAGGGTACCGGCTTTACCTCGCTGTGCATTTGTTCCAACACTGATATACTCGGGAGACTTTGTAATATCACTGCTACAGCAGAATAATGAAGGGCTGTTAGACTTGAGATCGATCATCGTGCACGCTGCAGCTTCACGGCTCTTATAACCATGCTGAAGATCCAGTTCTGATGAGGTCCCAGTGAGGCAGCGGCTAACACTACCTGCTTTAGTGAGAGCCAGCAGCTGATGCATTCTTTATCTGTATGTATAATTAACGTTATCATGTAGGACCCTCAATTAATGCCCAGACAGACTCCATCAGGTGCTTTGAAGGACTCACACAAGCACACATTACGCCTGAAAGTTGTATTACTCATTTATAATTCATTCATTTCTCACCGTTTTTCAGCGTTTTTTTGACTGATTCACAGAGAATACGTATATGATTTTTATTTTGTTTTTTGACGTGGCTGTCTTTGTCCAGTTTCAGTCCACTTTCACGTACATGCTTCCAAAAATAAATCCTGCTGCAGACAGATAGATTGCTCCTCAGTGGGATTTTAGCCAAGCTCCATCTTCCGTCTTAAATGTAATTTTCAGAGAGATCAAGAGCGATGGTTTTGTGCATAGCTGTTTCCAAATGACGTTAAGTGGCCTCTGGCATTATCATGATTAAAGTCTGGACACCCGTTTTGTCGTCTTCAGATAACTGGATGTCCAAAACAGGCCATGACATTAGAATTTTTCCTCCAAACAGTATTTTTAAACTTAATTTTACATGAAGCCGGAGAATCTGACTGAGACATTGTTAAAAATGAACATTACACTAAAGTAAACCCATTAATAAAACAAGAAAACATGCTTTACATGCTGTTTTATTCAACCTTACTGTAACGTGCATCTACTGACAGTCAGCTTGGTCAACACAAACCACAGACTAGGTCAGGTTTATTTACACTTTCATTAAAATCCCACAGGAGTCACTGAAATGTATCAAACAGAATCTTTGAACATCCAGAATAAAGTTTAAATTGGACAGGACTGATGAGTTAATGGTTCTGCATTCAAGACTAAAGTCAAGAAGGACGGATGGTTGTTTGTTTGGGTGAGCAGTCAATTGGATGGCTGGGTGGTTTTTGGTTTAATTTCATTAACGTTATGAAAAAAAAAACATGAGGGAACAAAGCATAGAGTCCAAATCTTGGTGCTACTGCACAAAAAGTAAAGGCCTATATAAAAACATGTATGATTAAAAAGTAGTACTAGAACTTTGGTACAAGTGCTAACAAAAGCTAATGTAAAAGTAAAAACATGCACACAAATGTAAAGTTTTCCACTAAAAACTAGATGTTGCTGAGAACCATTTAGATTTTATTTTTCTTTTGCCTGCTCCCATCTTCAGGGTCACCACAGTAAAGTAACTTTTACTAAGACTTGATGATTGTTTTTACATTGGATGTCCTTCCTGACACAACCACAGACCACCGAGCTACCACAGCCCTCTGTGTGGAGCATGGAGCTGCTGTCTAGGGTGCCCAGGGGAGCAGATGGTGGGGGTTATGGGGCAAATGAGGGTGGAGGCAGGTGCAAGTGTTTCACCTTTCCCACCCACATTTTGATGTCTGGGTCTGGGGAGTTGAACCGGTGACCTTCCGATCACAGGCCCACCTTCTCTAGCCTCTGAGCCACCTCTCCCCCTGAAAACCGTTAAGGTTATTTTCCACACTTTATTAAAGTTTTACTGGGAATTTTACACAATAAAAACACAGATGGAAAGTTCTGGCTCTGCTCTGACAGATTCAGGGTACTTTTTATTAGCATCATTAGCGTTATCATCACTTTTTATTAGCATCATTAGCGTTAGCATCACTTTTTTATTAGCATCATTAGCATCACTTTTATTAGCATTATTAGTGTTAGCATCCCTTTTATTAACATCATTAGCATTAGCATCACTTTTTATTAGCATCATTAGCATCACTTTTATTAACATCATTAGCGTTAAGCCCCCGGCATAGCTCTGCGTTGGGCCGAGCGCCTCGCCGTGCGAACGCCGCGGCACAAGCCTTTGAACGCAGGCGTGAACGCGCCAAGCTCAAATTTTACGACCGCTTACGCGCGCGCGTTGTCTCACAATAAACTGCCCGGCGCCGGACTGTTTTGTATGAGACACAAATGTATTAAATTCCCCTTCTTCATCCCTGATCTGGACTTTTCTTTTGTTTTTTTGCCAAAAGTCAGGTGATCGCTTGAAGCGATCACCATTCGCTTCCTCCTCCGATGAGGAGGAATGAATGAATTTGTCACGAGCGAACTGACTCATGTTCAACGTGGCTGCGCCAGGTTCTAAATATTTCCTGGTGTGTTGGTCTGCTGTGTGGGCTGAAGGACCAGCGCTCACATCTATTTCCCCAGCTCCCCGGGCGCGACTACGCTGCTCACTGCACCACCTGGTGGTGGTTGGGTTAAATGCAGAAGACCAATTTCGTCTGTCAAGTATGGGAACATACACAGATGACAAATGTGACAAATTATTATTATTATTATTATTATTATTTTATTTTTTAGAACTTTTTATTAACATATAAATACAGAACAAAGCTGCGCAGCTCGTGCCTTTTTTTGCCCGACCCGACCTGTCAATCAATTTAGTAGGCGTGTCAGCAAATGACCAATCAGCGACCTCAATTTGTCCCGTAGGTAAACGCTCCGCCCTGCTGCTGCTCAAATGACGTCAAGTATTTGGAGCGAAAACGTTGGAGCTTCACGCTGAGCTATGCTGTGAACTGCCTGCGTGCAGCACGCACGCGTCGAGCGGCCCAACGCACAGCTCTGCCGGAGCCTTGAGCATCACTTTTTATTAGCATCAATAGTGTTAGCATCAGACTTCTACAATGACAAGCTCCTTTCTTATAATTTGTCACATAAAGGAGGGACAGCCTTTGTGCTGTAATAGTTTTATAGTATATTTTTTATTTGTAGATTGTATTGCTACATTGTATTGCTACATTGTATTGCTACACTGACAGCACCATAAATTATTACCTGAGAAGAGACACCTGAATTTCCCAAAGGTTGCTTCTGTAATGTAGTGACTAATGTGTTGTCACTAAGCTACGAGAGCACAGACAAACTCCTGGCACGTTCAGAGTCTCTCTGATTTGGCTAATTGGAGCAGTCTCTTTGGTATTTTATCACTTTTGTTCCGCCACTTATAAACAATACAAGAAACTAAATGGAAATTAGCATTCACCCCAGACAGCTCACAACTATTGTTGCACTCTTAATTTCTGCTCACTCCTGCGTCAGATTAAATCTACAGACCGAGGCTCGATGAGAACAAAAGCTTGGGCCTCAGCTCTCGCTCTGCGATGAGAAGCAACAAGCTTTCCACAATATGGATTTTTTTTTAAGCGATCCATAAAAAATTGTCTAATCTGTATAATCTTTCTACCTTTCACACTCTTCTCTTGTCTCGCCTTTTCAGAGCTGAGCGGAAGCTTAGGAATGAAATAACGTCCACAAAATCTTATTGGTGATAAAAGAGAGGGGAAGAAAATAAAACCTTTAAGGACACAGAATAAAGTGAAAACCTGAAAAGCTTTCATAAACTGATTAAATGTTTGAAAGACACTAAAGTATTTGTGCTCAATTTTAACCAGTGCAGCCATATGGCTTTTTTAAGCCTTAAAGTTAAAAAAACATAACATTTAGACATAATTATTGAGTAACTTTAAACAAGTGAAATCATTATAATTAGATCTGTTTATTTATTTATTTTACTGAGGCTATGGCCGTCGTCATAAATCGGATCCTTTCTTGTTTTAAATTACCGTATTTCACCTTCATTACAGTCTCATTGTCGCACAAAGTTGGACTTGTTAATTTTTTCTCAGAACTTTGACATTGTTCAAGTTTTTAGTTAACATAGATTTAGGGTGGATGAAACTGTGTAAGAATGTGTAAAAAAAACTTTACAGAATTTTGACTTTTTTTCTCATATTTCCAAGATTAAAACACATTGATAGCGTTTTGTCAGGTAACAAGGTTATTATATAAATGCTTTCCAAAGTAGATATTTATTTTTACTTCATAAAAATTAATCTCAAAATAACCACTTTATTTTTGTGAATTCAATTTTTTTTTTTCCCGGAGATAAAATATTTAGGCCGTCATCCTTTAATATATTACAACTTTATTAGGAATTTCACAACTTTAATCTCTAAATATAAAATTAATATCCTTGACTTTAATTTTCCTAGTGATACTGATACTTTACTGTATTGTTCTCATTTTCTCATCTGTTACAATTTACATTTTTGCACACAGAGCTGTCTTTTATCTGCCTGTTCGTTTTCATACATAAAATCTGGATAATGCTATTCAACAGAGGTCAAATGTGACTCACTGATGCTTTGTTAAACAAAAGTCGTCCCAATGCCACTAATTTCTGTTTCCAGTCTAAACAAACAGCTAATCTTCTTAATGAATTCATTCATGATGTGAAGGTTTTGCTGTAGACAATAATCACTTTTGTTGTGGTAATCCTGCAGACATCTGGCATGAACAAGAGTTTGATTTATGCAACAAATTATGTAAATGTATACAAGGGATGTTTTTGGACAAAAGGTTTATCTCCCCTGAGATGAAAATAAAACCAGAAATGACTATAATATAGTTTCTGCTCCTATATTAAGTTGATAAATTGAACAGTTTTTAATTATATTTAACAGCTTAAAGTATAATTTATTTAGGTAATCTACTGAATTAAATTATGCCATAATACATTATAAAAGAAGCAGTGCCCTGGTATTTTTAGTGATTTAATAATAAATCACTTTTACCATTTTTATTGGGATTACCCTGCTCATGATTGTACTGAAGTACGTCTGATCAAAAACAAGAGTTCTGTTATTTTACGAAGACCCTATTTTATTATTTTTGAACCACCTCGTTATTTTTAAAGGTTCCTTAATAAATCTTATTTTATTGTAAAAAAATAAACACCGCTGGGTTCAGTAAAAGTAAAAAAATTAAACAAGTAAAGACTTAGAAAGTCTTAGTTCAAGTCATAGAAAATCTATTTAAAATTACTGTAAATAGATTTTAAAATAAACAGCTTGGAAGTAGTCCATCAAAAACTCTGGCCTGGAAAATGGTTCAAGGAAAATGTGAAGAAATCCATTTGACAGTCTTAAGGGGGGAATTAATTTTTTTCTAAGACTGCCATCAAAATAAATTGTCGAATTAAAAAAATAATTGGAGAGTTTGAGAAAGGCCCAAGGGTGCTAAAATAAATGGGACATTTATTTTCTCCATAATAAAGGACAATCTGAGGGTTAATACGTTTGACCCAATCAGTTGTAATTTTTTCAACGAGTTTTAACACGAACACCGGCTCCCACTTTGCACTGTTAAGACCAGCTTCATCCTCATCATACAGACGAAGAGCAGCTAAAACCTGAGAACATGAGACCGATGAAGAAATAACAAAACACCATAAATTGTTTTTGTTTCTACTAAACAGAAAGTGACAACGTGTCCAGGTGGTGTTTATTTTATATTGTGCAATACTAAAAACAAATAGTCCCCATCAAGACCAGTCAGATTTCCATGTGGTTCCCAAAGCAGACACCATCCTCTCCAGTATTTTATCTTGAGATTCTGTCCACGAACTAAACAAACAGGATCAGAACAGTTTGTGGCCGAGTGTGAAGCTGCTGCGATGAGAGAAGCCATGGTTCTCCACCAGAAAAGGGTAGAATGTACCTCAGGGTTGGGAGTCTCTGCCTCAAATTGAAGGGTTCAATCATCTGGGAGTATTGTTCACAAGTGAGGGCAAGAGATGGACCCCCAACTCCAGTGGATCGGGGCTTCAAATGCAGTAACGAGGGCTTCAGTCTGTTATGACGTAGGAGCTGAATTAAAAGATAAAGCTCTTAATTTACTGGTTCAGTTACATTTCAACCCTCACCTGTGGCCATGGCATACAGTTCACGGCCAAAAGAGTAAGTAAGGTTACCCTGTAGGGTGGTCAAGCTCAGCCTTAGAGATAAGTTGAGAAGCCCAATCATCTGCAGGAAGCTGAGAGGAGAGCAGAAGAAGGGAGGTCCTGACATCCCTTGAAAAAGAGATCTGGTATCTTAATGGGATTTGTCAGCTTAAATAAAGGTTCAGGAGTGAGCTGAGGGGGTTTCAGGATCACTCTGGAGACCTTCTGGGCAGATTCCACAAGGCTGAAACCACAGGGCATACCCAGAATTTGATGATTAGAAGATATTCTCTCTGGCCTGGAAACACCTAAGGATTCCCCAGGAAGGACTATGTAATCAATGATTTCCACCTCAATCTTTTACAGCTTGTGCATATTTGGGTCAGAGAGGCAACATGTACAGAAGTGAAATCCAGACAGAGGTCTGGGTTTCACTTCTGGACATGTTGCCTCTGACATAGTCATAGTCTCATAGTCCTTCCTTCACAACTCCTTCAGGGGGACTCTGAGACATTCCAAGGCCAGAGACGATACACAATCCCTCCAGAATGTTCTGGATCTGCTTCTTACCAGTGGGATATGCCCAGAAAACATCCAACGGGAGAAGTCCAGGAGGCATTTTAATCAGATATCCCAACTGCCTCAACTTACTCCTTTCATTGTCAAGGAGCAGAAGTTTTACTCTGAGCTCCCCTGAATGATGGAGCTCGTCACCTTATTTCTAAGGCTGAGCCCGGACACCTTACAGAGGAAGTTCATTTTGACCGCTTGTATCTGGAATCTTGTTCTTTTGGTCATGACTAAAATCTCATGACTACAGTTGAGGGTTGCAACAAAGACAGATGAGGAAATTGAGAGTCCTGCCTTTTGACATAACTCTTTTACCGATCAACAAAAGCAGTGCCTTCATTACTATGGACGAGACCCCAATCAGTCGATCCATCTCCCACTCCATCCTCTCATCACTCACGAACAAGACGCCAAGGTACTTAAACTCTCCCACATGAGGCAACGAGTCCTTGCCCCGCCCTCACCTGGAGAGGGGAGGACTGTCAAGGTCTGTGAGGAGCACCGCCAAGGTTGGGTGTGATGTAAGCCAGACAGCAAGCATGGGAGAGTCCCTGCCATGCGGATTCCTGGTGGCATAAACCAGCTCTAGGAACATGGGTGGAAGACGATGGATGGATGTTATTAGCTACATATACCTAAAATGTTTTCCTCTCAGAAAAAGTGCCATCAAACCATCAGTGGAAGCCGACTATAGATCCACTTATCTGTCACATTTTGAGTGAAATGACATGAACCAGCCTCCAAAAATCTAACCTCTTTGCTCCTGAAACAGTGGCTTTCTGGTCTTATTCTCGTGTTTTGTCTGTTTCACAGGGTAGCAGGAGTGCTTCGCCAGCCAAACGCTGAAGTCCCCCCTCTACAACCCCTTCCAACATCCAGAGGGGATTTGCTCGACAGCTCATGGGGGCGAACAAAAAGAAAAACTGACCTTCCCAACTGCATCTTTTTAACACCCTAATGATAGCTAAAGCCCAACCCTTCGGCTGATGGCAACACAATCTGTCCCTCCATTCCTCGTGTCCTGATGCTCCGTCATCATCTTCAGTGTGAACCGTTTGCTGACCCAGAAGCCGCTCGCGTGTGCAGCCTGAATGACTTCCCCCTTTCTGTACAATTTGAGTTTCTGTGTTGTCTTTGTTGGTTTTCTAACTAACGGTGGCTAAACTGAAGCGGACCTGGGCGCAGAAGGTGAAGTCCGGTGCAGGTACAGATGACCTGACCGTTAATGCCACAAGTTGACTGGTGAAGACCTGGCTGCTTCAGTGTTAGAGAGGAGAGATTTTATGTCCCGTCTCACCGTCTGCGTCATGCCCTCTGACCTTTTTCTGTCCTCCTAAACATACCCGAGTTTGAGCATTAATGACAGATTAAACTCATGTTACATCATTGTTAGAAACATTCAGTCACATTGTGTTTCTGTTTACCCCGTGTCCGAGCTGTAAAAACATGTCCTGTCATGAATGTGATGTTTGTCACCATTAAGACTTTAGGCTGGCTTTAATTTAATGCTTTATAAAAAAAATGTCTTTTTCAAGTCTAACACACATTTAAGAGGGATAGTTTGTTTCATGTGGTAGTTTTTCACAAAGTAACTGAATCCGAAGCATGATGTTGCAGCAGGATGTCTGGTTTAAACTTGCATAATGCTTTGTTGTCTTTTCATGCACTGGTATTGTTTTTATTTAATACACAGCACACAAAATGTCAATTTGTTTCACAAAATATCCTCGCTCAGTAAGTGCCTTTCCTCTTGATTACCAAAAGCAACGACCTGCGTGTCTTTCCAGTGAATAATAAAGAAAATAAACTATTTCAAAAAGGTGCTCTTTAACTAACTGTAATGACTCATTCTTGACAATGTGTAAGTTTTGTGTAAAAAATGAAAAAGTAAAGGTCAAGAGTAGATCTGCTCCATCCATCTTTCAGGTGTGTATGATCGTCAGCGTTCACCTTGTAAACTGTCCAAGCGCTCGAGTTCTTCGAATTTTGTGGATCCATGAGATGAATGTAAACAACCTCCGCATTATTCTTTGTGTAATAAAACATGATCAGCCACTCACCTGAGAATAAAATAAATAAAAATAAATAAATAAAAACTACAAACCTACCCTCTGCAGCTTGGACGTGTGCTTCATTTTTTAATACAACAGCAAATGATGCTTCATTACAACGAAGAACAGAATAAAAATCACAGAGACAGGAAGTGAAACTGCTGGGCCGGTCACAACAAGCCAGAGTTCGACAGATTTTCTTTCATGGAGACAGAGCGCGTGACTCATTAGCTCATCGTTATTCATGCCAAGCCTTCCCAACTGGAGCAGATGGAGCACTCAACAATTTTGGCCCAGGAACAATCAGCGTATGCATTTCCATGGCATAAAGACTGACTGTAAAATATGAATGCACTTCCCCAACAGAATTCATCTTCTCCAAATAAAGCATTTTTTCATTCTGTTTAAATTCACAAGTTACGTCTTACCAGATTTTATCCTGCTGGTTCTGGCTGAAACTGCATGGGAATGGGAGCCGATAGTGTAGTGGCTAAGGCTTTTGACTTGGGACCCGAAGGACGCTGGTTCGCGCCCCGGCCCCGGCCACTACACACCTTGGGGTGTCTATGAGTGCACATCTAATTCTCCAGCTCCCCGAGCGCGACTACGCTGCTCGCTGCACCACCTGGTGGTGGTTGGGTTAAAGGCAGAAGACCAATTTCGTCTGTCAAGTATGGGAAACATACACAGATGACAAATGTGACAAATTATTATTATTATTATTATTATTATCATTAACAAAAGCAAAGGCCGAGCGATAAACCTAGAAAAGAATAAAGTAAAGAGGTTTTAATTGGCTTTTTCTTTCTCAAAATACAAGTTTACATGTTCAGCGGTTTACTGAAATGATACAGATCGTGAAACTAAACTAGAGCCTACTTTCCCTTCCATTGTGTAATATACTGCCTTTATTTAGGATTTACCTAAACAAATAGGTAAGCCTCCCATTGAATAATTACTGCATGGATTATGACAACAACTTATTTAACCCTAACTGATGCAGAGTAGCTTGTCATTTGTTAAACCATGTTGAAAGACTTCTTGTGGTCGTGGAAAAGATGGTACTGTAATCTGTTTCAGAAGTGTTAAATTGTTGTCATGAATAAAGTAGAGAAAACACCGAAGGAAATGGCTGAAACTTCAAAAACCGCGTTCAGAACACCGCGGTAGTTCAACACAATATTATAAACTGGGAAGACCATGGGTAATGCACATATGGGTAACAAGAGAGGTGGCTAAAGTGATGCACCCATCATACTTACCATATTTTCTGGAATATAGATCACACCGGAATATAGGTCGCATTGTCCAATTATTGCCAAAAAATTGGAAAAATCCATATATAGGTCGCACCTACGTAAATGTGGACCGTGTTTACCTCTGCTGCAAATGTCTC
>JBBPBX010004871.1:47105-62304 GCA_038048925.1 Garcialebias charrua
ATATATATATACAGGGAGTCCTCGACTTACGAACGAGTTCCGGACCTAAGGACCGTTCGTATGTCGAAAATGACGTAAGTCGGATCACATACAAAAAAAAAAATTTTTTTATTTTTTATAAATGAATACATGTACAGTACTGTACAGTCACCAAGCACTTAGCCTATCCTAACACAGTTTTTAAAGATGAAGGAGTGAGTTGAATTGTCTCCCTTTCACATAAAGGGAGCTAGCTCCCTTTATGGGAATGGAGCCTGCAGGGAGGAGGGAGACAATTCAACTCACTCCTTCATCTTTAAAAACTGTGTTAGGATAGGCTAAGTGCTTGGTGACTGTACAGTACTGTACATTTATCTATTTATTAAAAATATTTATTTTTTTAAATTTATAAATAGATAAATGTACAGTACTGTACAGTCACCAAGCACTTAGCCTATCCTAACACAGTTAAAGGGCATGTTTAATGTTAGTTTTAGGGGCAGATAAATATTTAGAGGTAATACAGTAATTTTGGTAATCCTCCCTGCTTTCCAAATTAATAGCAAGAGACTTACAGCCACAAATCAAGGGGAAAACGCTGAGCCTAAAAAAAACGCGCGGTTTGGAGTCACGTGACGTAAAAGGAGAAGGCGAAGTAGTCGGATGTTGTTGTATTGTATTGAATTGTATTGAAGCAAAAGAGGTCCAATAATGGTTAATATTTGTGTGTGCGGGGGTTGTTCGAACTCCAGTTTGTCTGGACATCGTGTCCATCGATTTCCTGCACAAAAACACCCAGCCTTCAGAACTTGGGTGAGGTTTGTCCGGTTGAAAAGGCAGGATTTCACCAACAGAAGCGTCACGACCAACTCCGTGATTTGTAGTGCGCACATTCCGTCAGGAGGATTAAAACGACAGCGACCTGAACGAACACAGGATGGGCTTCAGAAGTAAGGACAAGATCAGGCTGAAATCCACTGCAGTACCATCAGTTCACAGCAGTGGGACCGACAGAAGTGAGCAAGATCCACCGGGACATAAAACAGCTGTAACAACAATGGCGGCTGCCAGCTGCAGTCTCTCCGGAGCTCCATACCGTCCAGCAGCTCGTAAATTGGAAGTAGCCAGGGTATGTTTTTGAAGAACGTTTATTGGCAGAATTTAATTTAATTTATTTTTTGGTTGAAATGGTTGAAAGTGGTTTAGGAGCTATAAATTACGATAAACACTGAACTAAACCGAAGCAAGATCGACACGGTTACGTCTCTTAAAAAATGAATTAAAAAATCGAATTTTATCTCAAATGTCTTCTACAGGGCATCAGTTTGTAAATAAAACCCAATATACTTACACTCTTGCAGCAGAAAAAATATCCACTGAGTGGTTTAGGGGCCGGAAAAAGGTAGCATGACCTCTCCGGGTCGGGGAGGAGGTCCTGCCCCAAGTGGAGGAGTTTAAGTATCTCGGGGTCTTGTTCACGAATGAGGGAAAACTGGAGCGTGAGATCGATAGGCGGATAGGTGCAGCGTCCGCAGTGAAGCGGGCGCTGTACCGGTCTGTCGTGGTGAAGAGAGAGCTGAGTCAAAAGGCAAAGCTCTCAATTTACCGATCGATCTACGTTCCCACCCTCATCTATGGTCATGAGCTTTGGGTTATGACCGAAAGAACGAGATCTCGGATACAAGCGGCTGAAATGAGTTTTCTCCGCAGGGTGTCTGGACTCTCCCTTAGAGATAGGGTGAGAAGCTCAGTCATCCGGGAGGGACTCGGAGTAGAGCCGCTGCTTCTCCACATCGAGAGGAGCCAGTTGAGGTGGCTCGGGCATCTGGTTAGGATGCCTCCTGGACGCCTCCCTGGTGAGGTGTTCCGGGCATGTCCCACCGGGAGGAGACCCAGAGGAAGACCCAGGACACGCTGGAGGGACTATGTTTCTCGGCTGGCCTGGGAACGCCTTGGGATTCCCCCAGAGGAGCTGCTCCAAGTGGCTGGGGAGAGGGAAGTCTGGGCCTCCCTACTTAGGCTGCTACCCCCGCAACCCGACCCCGGATAAGCGGACGAAAATGGATGGATGGATGGATGGTTTAGGGGCGGGAAAAAAATTGTTTAGGGAGCTAAAGATTAGGCTAATGTAGTTAAATCCATCAGTGGTGTAATTAATGCTGTATCTCTATATTTAGGCTATAAATAAAAACCATTTTTAGCTTTAGGTAGTAGAATTTATTTGGTTAGATATTTGATGTAATAGTCAGAGATGACATACTTATGTCAAAACAACTTTACAATCTGTCGCCTCCTCCTGGTGCAATCCCATACCGGTATCTTTCTCAGCCAAAGTAGGAACGTTCCCCTTCTGTTAAGTCACTTCTGGTTTCCCGCTGGGGGCGCTTTTTTTAGACAGAGTAGCGAGGGAAGACCAAACTGGTAGTTGTATTTGTAGCACATTTTATTTTGAAATATGAGCCATATTTTTGATGAAAATTAGAGTTTTAGACATATTAAGTTGAAAAGGCTACTACATGTGTTTAAAGTGAAAGACGCCCTTTAAAAAACTGATCAGTGATTGCACGTTTTAAAACATTTAGTCAACTGTTTTGGTAAATACCCTGATGCATGCTCAATAATCCAGGTAGAAAAATCTAAAAAAGCTAAGTCTGGTCCTCTGGACATAAAACAAAAAACACAGTTTTGTTAAAACACTTTCCTGCATGTTAAAAATGCATCAAACCCATCAAAATTTAGAAATGAATGAATTTTAAATCCATTTTCCACATCTAGGAAGCAATTGTGAACACATAAATTGAGCTTTGAGCGTAGCTGTTTTATTAATGTTCATTAGTGAGAACAGAAGCTCTGAGTGGTGAGAGAAAAACTGCAAATTCTGTCTCGAGTTCGCCTTTGTAGTGGTGCCGACATGCGGCTTCGTGCACTCGGCCCATCTTTTAAGACGTGTGCGTAATTATTCTTCTAAAGACCTGAAATCGTTTCTCAAACTCCCTCAGCAACCCTGAAATCTTGTTTTTGTACTGTTTCACATCAGGAGGAACACTTGCTGCGCACATGAAGACAGGGAAAAAGAGCAGAGCCTCCGCTTGCTATCTGCTGCATCTCCAATACTAAAACACAGCGCCCCTGGGTCCTAGAGGCAGCCGGTTTGAGTAGGACTGACTAAAACACAGCGCTTCTATGGCGGACAACATAGGAACTGCAGATTTTTAAGAAAATAGCATTTATTCTTTTCTTAATAATTCAGATTCATCCGCGGGCCGACTAAAAACCCCTGACTTAGCCTATCCTAACACAGTACCCTACATAATTATCAAAAAACACATACATTTGGGAGCCATAATGAAGGGAAAAAAGAGTTAATTTCCTACTGGGATGCTGGTGAAGCCGTTTCCTCAGTCCATCCTCCTTATTCTCCATTCGTTTATAACGTAAAACCGCCGTCCAGCTCGGTCCATCCACTGTATTCTTTTACGACGTAAAAGCGCGTTCACAGTACAGTTTTATTTTGTTTTTTGAATGTCCAGAGGACTAGACTTAGCTTTTTTAGAGAGTACAGCGCAGAATTCCTCCGCAGCTACATTTACTACGTAAAACAGGAAACCGGAAACTGCGTAACTCGGCTTTTCAAAAAAAATAAAAAATCCAATTTAAAAAAAAAAGTTTTTATGGGAGATATGTCGTAACCGTGAAACGTCATAACTCGAGACCGTCGTAAGTCGAGGACCACCTGTATTTGTTACACTTCCTTTTGAAATAAAAACATAAAACAAGAGGACAGGTTGAATTGATAGAAAAAAGTAATTTAATTTAAATGTATTGTGACTGATAGAAAATACAAATGTAACATAAGTGCCTCCATACCATCTTGGCTTTACCACAAATGAAATAATATTCAAAAATTACAAAAATCCAAACAAGCTGTGTACCAAGTCTCTTCAGAAAATATATGCACTCTAGCTATATTTACAAAATTAATTACAGTGAAGCAGCCGTTGATGCCAGTCCAAATGTGTGACAACAACATCTTTATTCAAGAACTCAAACGCATCGCGGAAGGTTCCTGCTGCTCTGCTCCAGGATGTTTGGAGGCGTTCTGTCAAACTTTAACAAACTGAAAATGACTTTTCATTTCCAGACTGGATATGTACAATATAAACATGTCATAAAAGTGACAGATATATTATTAATAATAATGAATTTAATTTGTAAGTGCTATGTTGTAATTTGTGTAGTCTTAAATACGATAGTTGATTCTGTGATCCTGACAATTTTGCTGCTGGATCGGCAATGAAGCGAGGAGTCCAGGTTTTGACAGAACAGTCTTACCAGCAGAGGGACCAGCTATCTCCTGGGGCAGATCTCTTTGGGATATCAAGGTTTATAGGGCCAAACCTCTCTGGACGTTATCAAGTAGGTGACAATCAGACTGTGGCAGCAGAAACCAAAGTCTTCACTCCGGAGACCCGGACTTCACAGCTGATCCAGATGAAACCACAGGGAGCTGCTCCACAATGTCCTGCATTTAGCTTTAGAGCTCTCTGAGCTGAGAGCTTGTTGACTCCTGCGGTCAGGGGAAGACG
Source organism: Garcialebias charrua (assembly GCA_038048925.1). Taxonomy (NCBI): domain Eukaryota; kingdom Metazoa; phylum Chordata; class Actinopteri; order Cyprinodontiformes; family Rivulidae; genus Garcialebias; species Garcialebias charrua. The sequence continues at coordinate 51,671 of JBBPBX010004871.1, forward strand.
TGCCAGTCCCCGGTGGATTCAGAAACCACCTCCAGGTTGAGCTCAGGTGTGTCTTCCACCTGAGGAGCCGGCTCCTCCTGGCCCAGGGGCACATCTTGGATTTGACCTGGAGGTGACAGAGAGAGAAAATTACTGCTTCAATGAAATACTCGGCTGGTTATACGAGAGCCGTGTCAGTAAAGAGGAGAACGAAACAGCAGCGGCTCTCATCGTGAAAACAATCCACCCGAGGCCGTCGTGCAAATGAATCCATCCGTCAAAAAGCAATCTCCCTCTTCTCTCTACAACATTTGTTTTAATATTACACAATCCCCCATTTATTCCTCTTCTTTCTCTAAAAACAGAAAGTGTGTTGAGCGAGCTGTAAATACACATTGTGAGATGGTAATGTGTCTTTAGCTGTTTAACTTAAAATTAGCATTAAATTTGTTTTGTTTTTTGAATGTCCAGAGGACCAGACTTAGCTTTTTTAGATTTTTCTACCTGGATTATTGAGCATGCATCAGGGTAGCAACAAACAGTTTTGACTCTGGCTGGAAGGTTCACGCACTGTTCCTGTGACGCTGCAGGCCACACGCCAAATTAAACCTCGCAGTGGGCGTTACCTCATTATCTGAAAGCCCTCAGATCTGTGGGGTTTTATGAAGCATGAGACCGAAATATGACAAGAAAAGTTAGACATATACTGTACAAGCAAACTGCCAAACAACACAAAAATTAAAATCAACATTACGTCATCTGAATTTAGCTCATATAGAATCTGGTGCAAACTTATACCTGTAGTTGCTGAAATACTGAGTAGACTTTACAAATACAAGTTAGAGAATATGGACCGGGGTCCTGAGTCGTCCCTCTTTTTTTGGACTTGTTTTCAAGGAGACAGAACTTCATGTTTTATTGCTGCCCACCATTAGGGTTTTTCCGCGTCTTTGTGTGTGTATGCATGTGTGTGTGTTTATACAGTTGGCAAAATACAGTGCCTATAAAAAAAATAAACTAATTCAGCTCAGAGAAAAGATTACTGACATTCATTGCCTGCCATTCTGTGTTTGTCTGTTCCTCTCAAAGCAACCAGTCAAAGCAGATGGCTGCTAGTCCTGAGTCTGGTTCTGCTGGAGGATTCTTCCTGTTAAAAGGGAGTTTTTCTTTCCACTGTTGCCTTTGGGCTTGCTCAGGATGGGAGACTGTGATGAAGTGAAGATTCAACACAATCCATCCATCCATCCATCCATTTTCTTCCGCTTATCCGGGGTCGGGTCGCGGGGGTAGCAGCCCAAGTAGGGAGGCCCAGACTTCCCTCTCCCCAGCCACTTGAAGCAGCTCCTCTGGGGGAATCCCAAGGCGTTCCCAGGCCAGCCGAGAAACATAGTCCCTCCAGCGTGTCCTGGGTCTTCCTCTGGGTCTCCTCCCGGTGGGACATGCCCGGAACACCTCACCAGGGAGGCGTCCAGGAGGCATCCTAACCAGATGCCCGAGCCACCTCAACTGGCTCCTCTCGATGTGGAGAAGCAGCGGCTCTACTCCGAGTCCCTCCCGGATGACTGAGCTTCTCACCCTATCTCTAAGGGAGAGTCCAGACACCCTGCGGAGAAAACTCATTTCAGCCGCTTGTATCCGAGATCTCGTTCTTTCGGTCACAACCCAAAGCTCATGACCATAGATGAGGGTGGGAACGTAGATCGATCGGTAAATTGAGAGCTTTGCCTTTTGACTCAGCTCTCTCTTCACCACGACAGACCGGTACAGCGCCCGCTTCACTGCGGACGCTGCACCTATCCGCCTATCGATCTCACGCTCCAGTTTTCCCTCATTCGTGAACAAGACCCCGAGATACTTAAACTCCTCCACTTGGGGCAGGACCTCCTCCCCGACCCGGAGAGGGCATGCTACCCTTTTCCGGCTCAAGACCATGGCCTCGGATTTGGAGGAACTGATCCTCATCCCGGCCGCATCACATTCAGCTGCAAACCGCTCCAGCGAAAGCTGTAGATCACGATCTGATGAAGCCAATAGGACCACATCATCTGCAAAAAACAGAGAAGCGATTCTAAGGCCACCAAAACGGATCCTCTCAACACCTTGGCTGCGCCTAGAAATTCTGTCCATAAAAGTTATGAACAGAATCGGTGACAAAGGGCAACCTTGGCGGAGTCCAACTCTCACCGGAAACGAGCCTGACTTACTGGCAGCGATGCGGACCAAGCTCTGACACCGGTCGTACAGGGACCTAACAGCCCATATCACATGGTCCGGGGGCCTTTCTGGGTGGTTTGCATGTTCTCCCCGTGCATGCGTGGGTTTCCTCCAGGTACTCCGGTTTCCTCCCACAGACCAAAAAACATGCATGTTAGGCTGATTGGTGACTCTAAATTGACCCTAGGTGTGAGTGAGAGAGTGGATGGTTGTTTGGCGTGAGTGAGACAGGTCCCTCTTGTAAATGAGTCCCCGTGACTCAACGAGGCTAGCCTGTATAAATAAAGGTTGAATGAATGAATGAATGAATCAAAGGGCCTGGTACCCCATACTCCCGGAGTACCCCCCACAGAACCCCCCGAGGGACACGGTCGAATGCCTTCTCCAAGTCCACAAAGCACATGTAAACTGGTTGGGCAAACTCCCACGCACCCTCCAGGACCCTGCTGAGGGTGTAGAGCTGGTCTAGTGTTCCACGACCAGGACGAAAACCACACTGCTCCTCCTGAATCCGAGGTTCGACTATCCGACGGACCCTCCTCTCCAGAACCCCTGAATAGACCTTACCAGGGAGGCTTAAGAGTGTGATCCCCCTATAGTTGGAACACACCCTACGGTCCCCCTTTTTGAATAGGGGAACCACCACCCCAGTCTGCCAATCCAAGGGAACTGCCCCCGATGTCCACGCGATATTGCAGAGTCGCGTAAGCCAACACAACCCCACAACATCCAGAGCCCTAAGGAACTCAGGACGAATCTCATCCACCCCCGGAGCCTTGCCACCGCGGAGCTTTTTAACCACCTTGGCGACCTCAGCACCAGAGATTGGAGAGCCCGACCCAAAGTCCCCAGGCTCCGCTTCCTCAGTGGAAGACGTGCCAGTAGGATTGAGGAGGTCTTCGAAGTATTCCGCCCACCGACTCACAACATCCCGAGTTGAGGTCAACAGCACGCCATCCCCACCATAAATGGTGTTGGTCGCGTACCGCTTTCCCCCCCTGAGACGCCGGATGGTGGACCAGAATCGCCTCGAAGCCGTACGGAAGTCATTCTCCATGGCCTCTCCGAACTCCTCCCACGCCCGAGTTTTTGCCTCAGCAACCACCCGAGCCGCATGCCGCTTGGACTGCCGGTACCTATCTGCTGCTTCCGGGGTCCCACAGGCCAAAAAGGCCCAATAGGACTCCTTCTTCAGCTTGACAGCATCCCTCACCGCCGGTGTCCACCACCGGGTTCGAGGGTTGCCACCACGACAGGCACCAACAACCTTGCGGCCACAACTCCGATAAGCTGCCTCGACAATAGAGGAGTCCAACACAATCATCTTTAGATAAACTGGCTTTTTTATGTATTTAAAGCTTCAGTATGTAGCTTTAAAAAAAAAAAACATATTTCTTCACTCTGCCACTATCTCTTGAAAGATTGATGTTTGACATGTAATCTCTGAAAAAAACTATAGTCCTCTGGCGTCTCCCGGTGGTAATAAAAGCATTTATAAAAACCAGAGAGCGGCCCGCGGTTAACCAGCCAATAATAACAGACTTTATAACCAGCCATTCAGCCAATAAAAACAGAGCTTCTAACTTCTCACCCCCTAACCCACGCCCCCCAACCCACGCCCCCGCCTGTCAACCCTGCAGCGAGCCCGCAGCGGTGTTCGCTTCTTCCTTCACTGACAGAAATGAGGAAGTGGATTTGTCACGAGCGAATTAAATCATGTCCAACGTGGCTGCGTGAAGCTCTGCAGATTTCAGGGTGTTTTTGTTTTGCTGGACCAGTGCTCCATGGTTTTATTTTATTTTTTAGAACGTTTTATTAACATATAATCACAGAACTTTGCAGCGGTTGAGACGGGACGTAGTGGAGGCGGAGCATTCCAGGCTGCAGCGCGAGCGAGGTGGAGCTGAGTCATATATGGCTCTGAGTGAAGAGGGACCAGAAACGTGTCTCTGTTCAAAATGTTTCTAAGTGCCAGCGATTTCAAAAGCTATATATAGCACCTTTAAATGTTTCTGTTCAGTGCCCTGAGATGACTTTTGCTGTGACTTGGTGCTACAGTATATAAATACTGTAAACTGAACTGAAATGGAATTGAATTATTGAAAAGTAACCATCAGGGGGATGGATACAAATGGATTTCCAAGGCTCCAAACATCCCCAGGTGCTCAGTTAAATAAAACATCCAGAAATAAAAGGAATGTAGAATGTCTGTACGGTAGATCTTTCAAGAGCAGGCCATCCTTTTAAACTGAGGGACCGTGTAAGACCGAACATAGTGAAAGAGACACCTGCGAGCACTCTGAAGAGTTAGAAGCTTCACCTGGTGAGATGGGGAGACAGACCATGCAGGAACTGCTGCCTCAGTTCTTCACCAGTCTATGAGTTTTAGGGGCGAGTCGTAAAGACAATGTTGAAGAAAACTCAGATTGTTACTGCTAGAGTTTGACAAACCTTTTTTGCTTTGCTGTGGTCGCAAGCGGGAGCTTCTGCTTTTCCTCTCCCGTCTTTTCCGCTCCTTGCATGGCTCGTTGTCTTGTCTGCAGTTCCTCGGCACTCATCTCTCGAACGCAAAGTGAGATTATGGATTTGGTATCATGGACAATCAACTCTATTGACAAGAATTTTCTACATAGCGACAAGGTCCAGGGGAGTCAGCTTGCCCATCACAGACACACTCTGGCGGTTATGTGATGGATTCCTGGGGCGAGTGGAAGGTCATGTGTCTCTCAGTCCTGTCTGTGGAGGATGTCGAAGATGTTTACATAATTGGATTTATGATGGCAGGAGCTTTACTGTTCGGCATCTGTGGAGCACTGTTCTATCGGAAATTGAGGAAGACTTCAGCGGCGATTACTGCCATGTCTAAGCTTCCGAGTCAGAGTGAGAGTTTGATCCGTGCCGTGACCCCAATAAATCAGCTGCTTTACGAGCTTAACCGGAAGGTGGAGGCGATCTCTGAGAATCGCAGGCCACCCGTGGGTTTTGGGACTCGTCAGCGTGGTGGAATCAATCTGGAGGAGGATTCATAGCATGGATCAGTGGAACGGATTCCCACAATTAAACCATATTGGATTTGGATCATCCAGATGGACACTCAAGGCTGCAGGAAAAGAACACTGTCTGCCTGAAGAAAATCAACAATCAAGCTTATCTGAATCTGACTCCCCGAACAGCCTTGGAAATGGGCTATCAAATTTCTCCTAGGTCATGAGAAACCGAGGACAAGAACTGCATCTATTGCATCCCCCACCCCCCGAAGAACTTTCTGTGAGCGCTTATCAGAACGGCTGGCTGGAAACATCACAGAACTGTGGCTGATCTGAATATGGCTCATTGACTAAATCTCATCTCCTGGACCTCAGTGGCACATGTAAATTGTCTTAACTGTGCTTGCTGGTAGAGTTTTTTGAGGTCTCCTATCGTGTCCTAATAGACAAGATGTGAAATATCTTTTTTGTAATACCACTATCTACCCTCATGGTTCTTCTCCTTTTTCATATCTAAGATTATCATTCTGATAAGGAATGAGATGGCCGTGCTGATAATCAGCTGCAGCTTCGTACACTTAGTCCAGCTTTCGGATGACTGTGCGTACATGTTCCCGTTGTACCTTGGTGCAATGTCAAAAGATATTCTGAGTCTGAACAACATGTGGACGACTTTGGTCCAGAGCAGCAAACCCTAGTTTACATTTATTAAACTTTTTCAAAAGTGGCTTTCATTAACACATACTGTACTTATAGTGATAACTTGTTACAAGAGATCTTATACTGCATGAGAACATGTATTACGTTGTTTACGTGGTCTGACCAAATAAGCTTGAATGCCATTGTTTCTCATCAAATATGATTTTAAGTAAAAACTCTAGCATTAAAGTATTCTGATGCATGCTCAACAATCCAGGTAGAACAATCTAAAAAAGTTAAGTCTGGTCCTCTGGACAATCAAGTTCACATCCTTGATAGAGAGGAACAATGGTTTGAGAGAGGAGTAAAGGAGGCCATCTTTGTGAAAATAAACCGTCCATCATTAAACAGAGGTGGAGGCCTCCGGGTTCAACTGTCCCCCTCTTACAATGCTGTTATTGCTAGTATCACTCAGCCCTCTGTGAATAGCAAACAACCATCAGGGTGCTAACTATCAGTGCTGGGCAATGCTAATCCAAAAATTAGTTCAGCTATTTCTAAAGCGCTTATTAATTTATTTAGGTCCGCAATTTCAAAAGCGCTTATGTATTAGCAAAGCTAGCGGAAGCTAATGCTAACGCGCTAACGTGCAAATGGCGAACTACTTTTTTTAATCCAGCAGATTTGACCATTTCGTGAAACGGTTAAGCTCAGAAAAACTTTGTGCTATGAAGTCAGCTAAGAAATATTTTTTTTTCTCAGCAAAGAAATAATTGTTTTTACCGTGTTTTCTTGTAAAGTCCTTCGCTTCTGTGGCCGTCGCCATTTTGAACAGGGCAAATGGCGAACTACTTTTTTAAATCCAGCAGATTTGACCATTTCGTGAAACGGTTAAGCTCAGAAAAACCTTGTGCTATAAAGTCAGCTAAGAAATATATTTTTTCTCAGCAAAGAAATAATTGTTTTTACCGTGTTTTCTTGTAAAGTCCTTCGCTTCTGTGGCCGGTCGCCATTTTGAACAGGGCAAATGAGGCGCTGACGCGTCGCGTAGGCCGCTGAGAAACATCCATAAGTTCACCCTCCATGTTAAAAACTCTTTCGTCTGACTCTTCGAAAACAAGCAATAAGGCTGCAGACTAACACACTGGCTACTAACTGCTATAGAGAGAGCGCTCTCTCTAGCCCCTCTTAGGGCGGGGACCGCTTTTTTTCACGGACCACATCCGGCGCTGACCGGATATGGTCCGTGACCAGTCGTCCGGTGAATTTAAATAAGTTTTTTCGTTTTTACTGATAGTTAGTTATTAGCAGTACTGCATTTTAAATAAAAATAGCGCAAATCCGCTTATGAATTATAAAAGTTAGTCAATTCGCTATAGCGCTAACAAATTGTTTAGGTCCGCTATCAACGGATTAGCGCTCCCTAGCGGTCTGGTGCCCAACACTGCTAACTATCCATTGTTAGGCTGATGGTTCTCCTTGATCATGTAAGCAGCTGGTTTTGGCTGTCATCAGCAAACTGGTTGATCCAATATGAGAAGGTGATATTTATAAGACTGAGCTGAATACAGCACCTCCGACTGAAGAAGTCTTTCGAATGAAAGACGAAACATTTCTACAAATTTTTTTGTTTGTTTATTTTTTGATTGTCCAGAGGACCAGACTTAACTTTTATTAGATCTAGCATTAAAGGTGATATCCATTTGTTCACAAAATGATAGGCCTTTCATTTGTAAGGTTATCAGTTGCTCTAGTTTCTAAATGTTTGTCAGCTGTTTTTTCTTTTTGCAGTTTAGTTCTTGGTCGGCAACTGGCCAAGTTCAGGAAAATGTTGTGTGTGTTTTTTTGTTCCCATTTCTTTAGTTACCATTACAAACTATACCAAAGATAACACAGTTTGACAGGAGATAAAAAGTATTTTGGCACCAACAAAACTATGTTATTAAAAAAAGCTTGGCCCATCTTTGCAAGGCGTGCACAGTGTCCTTACAAAAGTAGAGGAAACAATAAAAATAGACAGGTGGAGGACAAACAAAGAAGTATCCCAAGAAAAACAACAGAACAATCTGGACCAGATTAACAGTAGCTGGAAAAAAAAAAAAAAGAGGACAACCCAGTGAAGCTCTGACAAATGACTTAAGGAATAAATCAACAAACTAATCTGAGCCAAATTCTTTGTCCTTGCTGTGTCCCGCTGTAAGAATCTAATCTGTAAACCCCAGGTCCAATAATTAATTTCTTAAAATGAAACGTGTTTATAGGCTAGATGTTTAGCTTCAGTTGTTTTTGTTGAATCTTGCCTACATGCACCAAATGTTTTCAAAGGTTTCAGATTTTTTGTAAAGATCTGACATGACAGTTTTTAGTGTAGCTGATTTAGACTTTCTTCGTGCAATGCTTCATTTTCCAATTCATTGAACTGTAAATTTGACAAGTTAAAGTCATCTCTGTCTGTTACAATCTTTAAACTTTTATCTAATTTTATACATTTTGCAATTTGTGATTAAAAAGAGTTTTTGTTTTAACAGTTTTTTTTTTAATACATCTGTGTCTAACATAATGTTTGCAAAAACTATAACTACAGTTTATTCTTTTAGACTGAACATTTAACGTGTTCTAGGACTGCACACTTCTGGACAGAGATCTGACGTTGTTCCTGGGATCTGTTGGAGCCACTCATCCAGTCTCCCATGCATTTCTCAGCAGGGTCAGAGGGCCCCTCACCTCAAGGCCATAAAGGAGCTCAAATGGGGAGAAGCCTGTGGAGGTCTGAGGAACTTCCCAATATGCAAAAAGAAGGTATGGCAGCCACTGGTCCCAATCAGACCCTGTATCATTAACAAACATACTGAGTATTTGGTTGAGAGTTTGGTTAAAACACTCCGTCAGTCCATCCGTCTGGGGGTGACACATCAACAATGTTACTCGGTCTGCCTATTTCCACCTCCGTAATATTAACCATCTCCGTCCTTCTCTAACACCCCGCTCCACAGCCATCCTGGTGCACAGTCTTGTGACTTCCCGTATCGATTACTGCAACTCCCTTCTCTATGGCCCCCCCAACAAATCTCTCCACAAGCTATAGATGGTCCAGAACTCAGCTGCCCGTGTCATCACTCAAACCTCCTCCTATAATCACATCACTCCTGTCCTGCAGCAGCTCCACTGGCTCCCGGTTAAATCACGCATTGTCTTCAAAATTCTACTTCTCACGTTCAAAGCTATCCACAACCTTGCCCCTCCTTATCTATCTGACCTCCTATAAATATCCATCACATCTTGCTCTCTCAGATCCTCCTCTTCGCTACATCTCCATGTACCCTCTGCCCGCCTCTCCACCATGGGGAGCAGGGCCTTCACCTGCTCTGCCCCTCACCTCTGGAACTCTACCGCCAGACCTTCGAAATACCACCTCCCTTTCTCTATTCAAGATTGCTCTGATTGCTCTGAAAACACATCTCTTTAACTTGCTTATCCTTAACTTTACTAAATGTATTTTATATTCTTTTGTATTTTATATTCTTTATTTATTTTATATTTCAATTTATTCCTGCTGTTGTTTGAACTGTGCTTGTTGTTTGTTTTTACACAATCTCTGAAATACGTTTCTTGCTGTGAAATGTCCTTGGGTGTCCTGAAAGGCACTTTTAAATAAAATTATTATTTTTATTATTATTATTATTATTATTATTATTATTATTATTATTATTATTATTATTATATGAGGTAATCCACAAACTCCTAATGTTCAACAGCTTATAAACCTGCTTCAACAGTGTGGTCATAAAATTAGTGCATTGGTCAGTTAAAATCTCCTGTGGAAATCCAACCCTTGAGAAAAGTTGAATCAATGAGGAAGTCACATTTTTTCAAAAAAGGCGTTCAATACAGGATCAACTGGACTTTATTTGTTGCAGAAAACGTTTCGACTTCTGTCCAGAAGTCTTTTTCAATTCTGAATGGAAGCTGTGAGAACGAGAAGTTTTATACAGGCTTACAAGTCACGCACCAACATGTGAAATTGGAAACTGAAAAAACACCACAAATTAAATAACATGCCCATTCTATTTAAATTGACAAAACGACCCATCCCAGCTTAACAAAAGGGGTTTGTAACACATACATGTAAATTGAAAGATCACACCAGGAGGTTCCCTTGAGGTCTCTGTTAGAAGACACAAAACTGTATGTAAATTGACAAACAACACCTCCCAAATAACAACAGAGGCTACTCAGAGAGTAGCAATCATGTGGATATCCCAACTGGGCGTTTGTCAAGTCAGCAAGGAAATCTGTTAAACACAATAATGAACAGAAAAAGTCTAACAGACGGAAAAACATTGTCATTCCTTATGTTGCTGGAGTCTCAGAGAATTTCAGAAGGATTTTCAACAAACACAACATCCCAGTACACTTCAAACCCAGCCGGACTCTCAGACAGAGGCTGGTGCATCCGAAGGACAAAACCCCCACACACAAACAGAGTGGGGTGGTTTATGCAGTCCAGTGCAGCGAAGTCTGCTCAGACCGTTACATCGGAGAAACGAAACAACCTATCCACAAAAGAATGTCTCAACATAGGAGAGCAACCTCCTCTGGACAAAACTCTGCCGTTCACCTCCACCTCACGGACAAGGGACACTCCTTTGAGGACCAGAATGTTCAAATTTTGGACAGAGAACACAGATGGTTTGAGAGGGGGGTAAAGGAAGCTGTGTATGTTAAGAGAGAGAAACCTTCTCTTAACAGAGGAGGAGGTCTGAGATTTCAACTGTCTAAGACTTATAACTCAGTTTTGGATTTGATTCCGAAACG
>JBBPBX010004872.1:7982-22061 GCA_038048925.1 Garcialebias charrua
GGACATCAAAGACATCAAATAATCAAGTATGAAATTTGATAATAAACTTTCAACATTGATTTACAGTGGTATTAAACCAAACAACTTGTTGTAAAATGATTGGAAACATGATTGAATAATCACAGAAATATTTTGAACAGTGGAACTTTTGGATGAATTTGTCATTTTAGGAGATGAACTAAACGAGGATGATGCTCATGTAAGACTTGTCAAATCTTCTCTGACAAAACCAAACATCTTATTCTGCTGTTGACTCTTGTTTGGTGTCGTTTATTGGATTCAATCAATACGTTTTAATAAACACATTTTACTCATTGAAAAAACTGGAGCCTCAGAAGCATGTGGAAGAACCATACACAGCCACAACAGCCTGGCACCTCTTCATGCTGCTCACTAGTTTGGTCACACACTGCTGTGGGATGGCATCTCATTCTCTACCAACATTTGTTGCAAGTCTGGAGCCTCAGAAGCATGTGGAAGAACCATACACAGCCACAACAGCCTGGCACCTCTTCATGCTGCTCACTAGTTTGGTCACACACTGCTGTGGGATGGCATCTCATTCTCTACCAACATTTGTTGCAAGTCAGCCAATGTGATTGTTTAGAAAACAACTCCTTGTCAACAACATTCTGCTGTGAAAGAATGCTACATGAGCTACTAATAAATCAACACATTTGCACGACACCACTAGTTAGGCCCGAGCAGCTAAGCGCTGCAAAGGCTTATTGTAATTGCAGTGTTTCAGGCCAGAGCTGAAATTTTCCCGCCAAATGAATTGGCCTTTGGTGGGTCTTAACATATCCCAAAACTGACCAAATTTGGAAGACGCATCAGGACTGTTGAAAATTTACGTATTTTGGGGGCGTGTCAAAAATCACAACAGAAACAGCTCAAGAGCGCCACCTGTAAATTTTCAAAATACCCTCCGCATTAAACTTATGTATGTATGCCCCATTTGCACTTCTCCTAATCAGCCCCTACTCTGCTCAGCCCTGCACAGCTGTGCTCAGCTCAGCCTGGATTTACACTTTAGGACTGATTCTGGAGGTGTGTCCAGAATCCTGCTAATGAGAGTTCTGTGAAGAGTTAAACTCAAAGCAGTCTGCTCCTCAGATAAATAATGTTAAATTATATTTTTATATATGAATATTTCTGTTCAGTGCCTTGAGACGACTTCTGTTGTGGCTTGGTGTTGTATAAATAAACTGAACTGAATTAAATTTGATGAACCAGATTCTACAAAAACATATATTCTCTATATAGAATTTTAAATATACCGTACTTGCCGCCTTAAAAGTCGCACCGCCGTATATGTCGCATTAGTCCAATTATGTCCAATAAAGTGGAAAAATCCATAAACATGTCGCACCTCCATATACGTCGCATCTATTATGCGTCACCGCTGACGCGTTGCGTATGTTACGCGTCAGCTGTGACAACCCAGAAATGTGGACCGGTGTTTTGCCCAAAATGGATTGGCTGCCAAATGGCCGCATGAGCGTGCACGGAAGGACTTTAACAATACGTATTAACACTTATTATTTGTTTGCTGAAAATTACAGCACAGATGTGTCTGAGCTGAACTTTTCCTTAATAAATGAACATAATTGTCAAATCTGCTGGATTTAAATAGTTTCACTACGTGCAAAACGTGCACCCGCAGTGGGTGGGAACGCTGCATTTCTTTTAAATTTAACACGATAAACAGCTAGAAATATATATTTGTTTGCTGACATTATAGCAAAGATGTGTCTCAGCTTAACTTTTCCTTAAAAAATGAACAGAATAGTCAAATCTGCTGAATTTAAATAGTTTTGTTTGTCGGGTCTTCCAAACGTGCGCGCGCGCTCTGCAAAAACCTTCATCTCTTTAAAATTTAACAAGATAAACACCTAAAAATATATATATATTTTTGCTGACATTATAGTAAAAGTGTGTCTCAGCTGAACTTTTCTTAATACAGTAAATGCACTTTGACTGTTAAAACATGGCAAAATGAAGCCGGCAAAATGAAGCCGACAAAATAAAGCGGCTTTAAAATTACTACACGCTCACCCGCCCATAATGATGACAGAAACACCTATTTATTTATTTATTTTATTCAACCCCATTGAATTCTTCATCCTCTGTGTCGCTGGTGAAGAGCTCTGCCAACTCCTGAGGTAACAGCTACCACAGCTACTACCACATCGAATTGTTAGCTCAAACATCTCCTAAAGCTTAGCAGTTGTAAATGTCCATCCAGTGATTACTTTCTGTAAGTTTCATCAAAATCTGTCCTGTTGTTCTTGAGCTATTTTGCTAACAAACACTGAGGTAACAGTAGTTCAGACTTCCAGAGAGCAGGAGGCCGTGCTGCAACAGAGTGAGTCCGAGCAGAGGAGGCTGCTGTAGGACACATGAGCTGGGAACGCTCGGTGGACCCTAGCGGTCGAAAGTGGTACTGCTCCATTTTTTCGCCAAAATGAATGAAAACGGTCATATCTCAGCCAAAATTTGTCTTAAAATATGGGGAAAAATCCATAAATATGTTGCTTCACCATATAAGTCGCAGGACATGCAAATTAGGAAAAAAAACTTCAACTTATATGCCGGAAAATACTGTTTTTTTTTTTTTTTAACAATTCAGTTTTGATCATTTTCTTAAATGTACACATTGTCTGGACCATTTTACCATATCGTAACATGACATACCACTTTATTTATAAAGCACTTAAAAACACCAGCAAGGTCAACCAAAGTGCTGTACAGCCAAACAAAGGACACAGGATAAAATGTGAGGTAAATGTAACAAACCAAATGACTAAAATTATAAAAACACAGTGAAGTAAAAATCAACTCACACAGCCAGGGAATAAATGAGAGTTTTTAAACGAGACTTAAAAACAGTGAGAGCGGGAGCCTGCCTGACATCAGTGGTAACTCACTCTAGTTTTGGACCAGCAACAGAGAAGGTTCTGTCACCTCTGAGATTAAAACGAGTTCCTGGAACCAACAGAGGCATCTGATCTGCTGACCTCAGTGAGCACTTTGGGAGATATGGCTGCAGCAGATCAGTGAGATAAGAGGGGACAGAACTGTTCAGATATTTAAAAACGTACAGAAGGATTTTTAAATTAATTTGGAAGTGAACCGGAAGCCAAAACCGGAGTACAGGTAGTCCCCGACTTACGAGCAAGTTCCGTTACTACGTGTATCTCGTAAGATGAAAATCTCGTACGTCGGAACACGAAACACGTGTTCTCGTAAGTCCGGATTTTCGGTCGTAAGTCGGAAAATTTATGCTAGCACTACTACGAACACTCGTTTTTCATCACAAACGTTCATACTAGTTCATGAACATGCTCAGAAACTTGTTTCCAAACGGTTAGCTAACGCACTTTCATCTAAAAACACATACCAGTGCTGTATTTTCTGTATGTTCTTTACAAATTTACTGTTCGTTCGCCAGCTCGTAAGTCCGGAACCTCGTATGTTAGAGCGCTCGTAAATCGGGGGCTACCGGTAATGCGCTTTATTTTGCCTGTGCCAGTTAAAAATCAGGCTGTTGTAATCGTCCAATGAAGGTCTGACTGATTCCAAAAAGAAGCACATTGCAGTGATCGAGTTTGGATGTTATGAAAGCATGTATTACTGTCTCGAGGTTACTTTTAGACAGTGTAGGCTTCAATTTAGACATTCGCCTTAACTGATAAAAAAACCAAGAGTTAATCATGTTTACGAGTGTTCAGCTTCATGGAAGGGTCTATTTCCTCTCCCAGATTAGCGACAAGTTGTTTCTCAAATGGAGCGAGAAAGGAAAGGTCAATACAGCGGTTCCTGATTGAGCCATAAGGTGGAAACAACATGTCTTCAGTCTTCTTCTCATTAAAGTTTAGAAATTTGAAAGCCGTCCAATCCCTGATGCTAACCAGGCAGTCAAGAAGAGGGTGGATAGAATGTGCACCAGTGGCTTCAGAGGGAAGTAAATTTGGCAGTCATCTGCATAAAAATGAAAAGGGATGTTGTGTTTATGAAAAACTAGTGACAGCAGGTATAAAGAAAAGAGAAGGGTTCCAAGAATGGAGCCCTGCGGTGCCCCCACCAAATATATTTTTTAATTTATTTATTCATTTTACATTAAAACCTAAAAGATCAAGAAAAAAAATCATACATTTGTGAAAGAATAACGAAAGGTGGCAGAATGAAAAAGAAATTTTATTTTGTCTGCCCCTTTTTTAAAAACAAAGAAACAAAATCAAACAATCAATTCAAACAATAATCTTCCATAAATATCAGAGCAAAAGAATAACTTTTCACAATCAACAAATAATTAGCACATTAAACACTTAACTGAAAGCTTTAGTATTTAGTTAACAGTTTAGTTTTGATAATTTTTTTGAACTTAAATTTTTTTTGTGGATGTTGAAATAAAATCCTTGACGTGAAAGTTTCAACATCTTTTCTGGCCCCCAAGATGATATTTGAAATGAAAAATACTTTGTCGCGTCTCGTTTTGCTTAAAAGCCTAGCAGCAGAATTTTAGTGTGGACTTCTCGTGACAGTTGTTCAGCACTGAAGCCAAGAAAGAGCTGTCTAAATATTTCAGTGAGCTTTGATTTTGATGTGGAAAGAACAACAAGAGATATGTCAGGTATCTGACTTCAGTTAATGATTTGATTACCGTATTTTCTGGTGTATAGGTTGCATTGTCCAATTATCACCAATAGATTGGAAAAATCCCTATAGGTCGCACCTACGTTTAGCTCTGCTGCAAATGTCTGCCACAGGAGCGCAAAGCAAGGCTTTTAAGAAGATTAACACTTAAAAACAATTATTTGTTTGATAAAAATTATAGCAAATATATGTCTGAGCTGAACTTTTCCTTATAAATGAACGTAATTGTGAAATGAGCTGGATTTAAAAATTTGTTTCGCAGAAAGTGATAACAAGCCATACATAGGTCGCACCGGTGTATAGGTCGCAGGCCTTGAAAAAAACATAAAAAGGTGCGACCTATACACCGGAAAATACGGTAAAACTGGTCCTTGGTTTGAACCAAGTTTTTCTTTTTGGGTCTTTTTTGTTTCAGAGTTTATGATCACGCTAAACGTGTTGAATCTGTCGAACTGACGGACCTATGGCTAAAGTATGTTAGCTGTGGCAGCCATTTTCACTTGAAATAACCTCTAGATTAAATTTCTTGCAGATCTGCGTCCAATGATTGCATTCTGCAAGTTTCGTGAATTTTCCCAATGGTTTGTAAAATATTTTGCTAACAAACTTTAACATTAGAGCACAAACCGGCAAAAACATAATCACCTTTGCCTTTTGGCAACAGGTCATAAAAATGTTCATTTTGGAAGGAGGGAATAGGACATCTTAATGAAATTTTCATCTGGTATGAAATGTAGATGATCATGTTATTCTGTTAGCAAAATATCCCATGAAACACCTGAGAAAACGTGGTAAAACTATTGCATGATTGTTTTTTTAGTTTTTCTTTTTTTTAAACATTACTGATTTGAATCATCTCCCCCCCCCCCAGAGTAATTTTGCCAAACATAAAAATAATCCACCGTAGAAATGTATTATTTATAATAACATCTCAAAAATCTAATTAGACTGAGAATTTCTTCAGCGTCTGAATTATTACACCCTGCTGCCGTGGCATTCCAAAATAAATCTTGCTTTTCTGCTGCCGTTTCATCTCTCATGCCAAGTGAGCTGTTTTATTGAATTCACGAGTAAAAGCTCAAACATGTCAGCTGTGGTTGAGTCCTGCTAACGAACGTTTCCTCTGACGTTGAAGTGCTCATGAGGTCACCACCCAGTGAGGAAAGGGTTTTGTTCTTTCAGCTCCGGTCAGTGTTAGTCGTGTAAACGGTGACACAAACAGTCGGTGAGGGAGTTGAGCATCGAGCCAACAATCAGGGAGGATTTCTGTCGGTTTGTTCATTAGGGCTGTGTAATAATATCGATTTTGCGATATATATAGATTTTTTCTTTACTAGAAAAAAATCGATATTCATCCGCAAGTATCGTAACATCCAACTGTCACCCTGTTCACTCACGGCTTGCTTCGCCGGGAGAGTGATTAGGTCATCCAGCCACTAGTGTCGCTGTAGATCATTTATGCCAAGTTACCCACCTAGTAGATACTTTATTTACACAGAAGAAGTGCGGGCAGTGTAATGGCGGCGAATATCGTTCCAGCGCACTTTGGCTTCAAAAAGAAGAAGGATAGCGACTTTATGGATAAAACTCTAGCGGTCTGCATAGTCGGTGCTTTTAATCAGTTTTCAGTTAAATTAATTCAATCCAAGTCTATAACAGTCACAAAATGTCACCAAAATCACTCTGTCCCTCTAAAATCTTTAGGAAAATCGCAAAAGTGTATTGAATTGTATCATTTGCTGAACATCGCAATATATATCATATCGTGAGCAGAATATCGTGCATCGTATCGTGAGATTATTGTATCACTACAGCCCTATTGTTCATCATTTGGTCACGTTGGGCTGCAGTCGGACACAAATGGACTCGTCTCTGTCCCTTTCTTCCCTCCAGGATTTACCTCCCGACTTTATCCTCTGCTCTCTGAACTCTTCCTCCCTCTTTTACTCCGTTGCATCACATTTTTCTTCTCGCAGCATCATCAGGCAGAAGACAGAATCTGAGCACATCTGCATCCCAGCTGGCGCCTCTCCTCCTCCTCCCTGTCTTCCCGTCTCTCCTCTTTCTTCCTGTCTCCCAGTGGAACGGGGCTGTTCTGCTTGTCACGGCAGTCGAGTTTCTCCTCACCTGTTCACGACGAGTCCAGACAGGGGGAGCAGGTGTCTGCCGGAGCCTGCCGCCCGGCGTTTTGTGTTTGTTTGTGTCCTGATGTGTGCGGTGAGTCGTGCAGCTGCCTCCGGTGCTGAAACTGGAAGAGATGTCTGCAGACGATCAAAGATCTGGGCCTAAAAACAGGTGCTTCAGCTGACAAACGTCTGCTCTTTTTCACGTTTTAGTTCAACGTTCATACAAATACAGGTAGTCCCCGAGTTACGACGGAGTTCCATTCCTACGCCTGTTCGTAACTCTGATTTCGACGTAAGTCGGAAAACACATACACACTGGCCGTCCCATATACACATGCATGTACGGTACTTTACAGTTACCAAGCACTTAGCCTATCCTAACACAGTACCCTACATAATTATCAAAAAACACATGCAGTACATTTGGAGCCACAATGAAGGAAACAAATAGTTAATTTCTTACTGGGAGCTGGTGAATTCTTCCTCCATCTGTTAGCATGTTAGCTCGTTGCACCTCCGAGCTCTGCAGCTTCCTGCTTCTTCACGCGGTCCACAGCGTTTACAGCAAGGTCTGTTAGCATGTTAGCTCGTTGCACCTCCGGTCCAGCTCACTGTTTCTGCCGTCTCCGCCTCCGTGCACCTTTTGTTTACGACGTAAAACCGCCGCCAGCTCGGTCAATCTGCCGTGTTCCGTTGTAAAACCGCTGTCAATGTCAATGTCAATTTTATTTATATAGCACATAAAAACAACCGAAGTCGACCAAAGTGCTTTACAGTTAAAAAAATAAAAACAGAGTAAAATGCATCTAGTGCCACTAAACATAATAAAGCTATCAGTAAATGCAACAACAATAAAATCTGCTCAAAATTTGATCTCACATTCTGCGAGGATCAAATGCCAAGTAAAAGAGATGAGTCTTAAGTGAAGATTTAAAAGTGTCAACAGTCTGAGCGCTCTTTAAATTCTCAGGTAAACTGTTCCACAGTTTTGGAGCAGCAACCGCAAAAGCCCGATCACCTCTGGATTTCATTCTGGATCTGGGGACATCTAAGAGAAACTGGTTGGTAGACCGGAGTGCTCTTACAGGAGTGTAGATATTAATAAGATCACATAAATATGACGGGGCCAGACCTTTTAAGATTTTAAAAACAAGCAATAAAATCTTAAAATCAATTCGATAGCAGACAGGGAGCCAGTGAAGGGATGCCAGGACAGGGGTTATGTGTTCATATTTTTTAGTTGAAGTTAAAAGACGAGCTGCTGCGTTCTGGACAGATTGTAAACGATGCAAAGTTAACCTCTGTCCAGTAAGGTCTCCACCAGTGGTGGGCAACGCTAATCCAAAAATTAGTTCCGCTATTTCTAAAGCACTAATTAATTTATTTAGGTCCGCAATTTCAAAAGCACTAATGTCTTATGAAAATTAGGGGAAGCTAATTCTAATCCGCTAATTAAATTCAACAATTGGTAGCAGCAAGTTATGCAATATTTGCACTACACTGCCAACTAGCGGTGCATGAACTGTTATACAGTAAGTTGTTTGAGTTGTATACATTTAAGAAAAAGGTCGAAAAGGACTTGCTCAAAAACTATATATGATGTAGCTTAGTGTGTTTGTGTACAGTATTACAGTTAGATAAATTAGTAGATTTATTCATTTTGTGATGTAGTTTGAAGGTTATCATTGGTTGAACAAACTGTGAAATAAACAAGGGGCAGATATAATAAGATTTCATCTTCTTTCTGCTCCTTTCATTTGATCCTACTTGTATTCTTCTATCTGATGAAACTGTTTTGTATTGTTCTTTTAAAATGAATGAATAAACATCAAATCAAATCAAATCAACGGCCCAGTCAGAGTCCAGAACCTGAACCTGAAACCTTCAGAGAGCAGAAACCTCAAAGAACTGAAGCAACAATGGAAAGAAGAGTGGGTCAGAACTCCTCCAGAACCAGGAGACCCTTAGCAAAAAGAAGTATACTTAAAGTTCACTTTTTTAAGTATAAATCCAGCAGATTTGACCATTTCGTGAAACTCTCAAGCTCAGAAAAACTTGTGCTATAACGTCAGCTATGAAATATATTTTTTCTCAGCAAAGAAATAATTGTTTTACCGTGTTTTGTTGTAAAATCCTGGCTTCTTTGGCCGTCGCGGACGCCATTTTGAAGAGTGCTAATGTGGCGAAATTCTATTTTTAAATCCAGACGCGTCGCGTAGGCCCTGAGAAACATCCATAAGTTCACCCTCCATGTTAAAAAGTCTTCGTCTGACTCTTCGAAAACAAGCAATAAGGCTGCAGAGTAACACACTGGCTGCTAACTGCTATAGAGAGAGCACACACCAAGAGACTGAGGGGGACGCTTTTTTGTGACGGACCACATCCGGCGCTGCTCGTAAATACGTTATTTCGTTTTTACTGATAGATAATTAGTTATTAGCGGTACTGCATTTTAAATAAAAATAGCATAAATCCGCTTATGAATTATAAAACTTAGTCAATCCGTTGTAAAGCTAACAGATTATTTA
This sequence comes from Garcialebias charrua, assembly GCA_038048925.1. Lineage (NCBI taxonomy): Eukaryota > Metazoa > Chordata > Actinopteri > Cyprinodontiformes > Rivulidae > Garcialebias > Garcialebias charrua. The sequence continues at coordinate 17,296 of JBBPBX010004872.1, forward strand.
GCAACGCTACAAGCGGATTAGCGCAACAGCGCTACCTAGCGGTCGGAGGCCCACCACTGGTCTCCACCTCCACTGCTTTGATGTTTGTGCCGTGAAACTCGGTCCAGAGCCGGTCTCTCTCTGTGTTTTTCCGCTGCGTCAAGCTACTGCTACTTCTACCGTCAAACAGGAAGTACAACCGGAACCGGCTTTTCAATTTTTTATTTTTTATTTTTTTTATGAGATGTGTAACGTAACCCCGAAACGTCGTAACCCGAGGACTACCTGTATAACAAGATACTTCATGCGATGAGGTTTCTTCCATGTGCAATATGAAGGTTTTGATGGGGAACCTTTAAACAAACCTCTGCAGTGAAGGTGCAGTCAGAGTCCACTGGTTCGTCCTCAGGTCAGTGTCCACCAATATTGACAAGATGGAGGTCAGAGCAGATGATGTCATGTTGAGCATCAGCTGGTGTCTTCATCGTGGGTTTAAGTGTGGCAGAGCTCCAACCTCTGAATACCCACTGCACCACCTCCCTCTGTCTTCTTCTCTGTCCTGTGCGTCCCGTGTCCCCCGTCCTCCTGGCCTCAGGAGATAACTCTGATACCTCTGGGATGGATGCTTTTACACACACACTTAACACTTCTTCATTTGTGATGCAGTATACTCCCCTCCCGTCTCCCTCCTCCACAGTCTGAAGCTTGTCCACTGAACCAGAGAACCATCAACCAGACTGGACGACAGTCACACGCCTCAGTGTGGTGGCAACATGTGTCACACACCAACAACGTGCCTGTGATTAAAATATTTTAGCTTTAGTCTCGTTACGTATCGTATAAACTAATGGAAGCTGTTTTCAGTCGGCTCGTGTTCGTTGTTGATCCGCTCGGTGGGATGAGGCTGGATGTGGGCGGGTGGTCATTAAAGCTCATTTAGATGAGACTGGATGAGATTTACCAGACGGCTGGTCTACCTCAATCCAATTCCCTGGATTGAGGTAGACCGTCCCTTCAAACTAGTTCTGAATTTTGGTTTTACAAATATCTCTGTTCCCTTAAGATTATAACAACTTTGTCTTTTAACAAAATGTATTTGGATATTTAAAGGTAATGTGTTATTCTGAGCCCTATACATAACTGATAAAATATTATAATCTACCAAATCATGGAACTTCAATAACTTCAGTTGATAAAATAATGTACTTGATGGATGACGGTAATGTTTTCTAGTGATAATTCTTACAGCTCTTTTCTGTAATACAAAAATAGGCTTTGTGATTGTTTTACACGCTTTCCCCCAAACATCAATACAATAGATTAAGTGTGGAACAATGATTGTGTTATACAACAAATACAGAGCTTTATCATTCAATAGGTCTCTGACTTTGTACAGTACTGCAATCGATTTAGCTATTTTTATTCTTACAGAATGTATGTGTTGTTTCCATGTCAGTTTGTCATCAATGATAACACCCAAAAACGTCACCTCACTCACTCTACAAATCTCAACATCCTCAATTTTAAATGGATTTTGAATGAAGCTGCTGTGAGGAAATGACCTGAATATTTGAAGCTTTTCCTTAAAACAAGTGATTTTCTGATTCCAAGAACATGCGTGAGCTTTAAAGCCCTTTTCCTCGGTAGAAAACGGTGAAACCCTCCAGTTTGTGTGCACGTGGAGTCGTGCGTGTTTCCTGCACACCTGGACTGTAAGAGCAGGTGGAAAACAAACAAGGAAGGTAAACAGCCACCTGTTGATTCACCGCCTGCTCTCAGGTCAGCAGGGCTCCGCGGCTAAACATCCATCTCAAATGTCAACACTCACGTGCACAGATTTCTGTTTACACTGCGACGCACGTTTCAGAGCGTTCGCCTTCAGATTCAATATTTATATTCAGCCAAAACGTTCAGTGTTTGAGTTCTGGTGGAGAAACGTCTGTGGCTGTAAATGTTGTGTAACTGGGATCCTCGACACCGGATCACTCGGCTGTAAATGATCAGGAGTCTGTTTGTTAAATGATTGATCAGAAGTTTGTTTTTTTTAGCCTAATGCGAGTTAAATTAACTGGTGCCGCGCTTTAATTGAGACGGCGGCGTTTAAATACAGGTAGTCCTCGACTTATGACGTTTCGGGGTTACAACACGCATCTCGTTCNTATATATATATATGTATATATATATATATATATATATATATATATATATATATATATATATATATATATATATATATTAGGGGTGTAACGGTACGCTAAAATCACATTTCGGTTCGGTTCAATTACAAGGAGGGCTCGGTTCGGTTTATTTTCGGTACAAAAAAAAAAGACAAAATAAAGACTTACAAAATGTTTATTTTGAAAATATGCCAAAAATATGTTTGTATTGTATTGTAGTAATAAATAAAAGTGACCCATTTGGATGATATTTTAAATAAACAGCACTCTACAATAAATAAACTATATTAACAATAATAAAAATCTTAATAAATACAATAACAGTCAGAACCAGAACAATAAGCAGCAACAGACTGTTTACAATCTAACTAATCAAGTTTTTGTCCAGTAGCAGCAGTGTGGCTGTATTTGTCCTCATTACTGTACTCACAACCTCTTCTTGGACCTGCTCCTCCAGGTGGGACAGGTCCTGGAAAAGTTCAGAGTTCAGTTCAGTCATCACACACTTCTTAGCTGCAGGTGATCTCTGGTGGATGTCTGTCCCTGAAGTGGAAGAAGAGAGCAGCTACCTCTGTCCCAGACTGGAAATAAAACACAAAGAGGTAAAAAAAAAAAAAGTTAATAAGATTATGATTTTAAATAAAAAAGATTATTTAGATAATAATAATAATAAAAGAACAATACCTCTTCTTGAACGGTTGAAGCTCTCACTCATCATCATCATCATCAGAGCTTTAATCAGCTCCAGGGCTTGTTGACAATACAGTATCAGTTTTAGTTTTTTCATAAAGAGCTGAACTTTTTGAGTGATGGATGTTCGTAGCGAGGATCAGTAACTTTAAAGCCTGCACATATAACAACATTCAGACTTAGATTCAGAGATTTTAAAACTCATACCGTTTGTGTTATTGATCTGGACTGCTCTGAATTACCCGATGAAGTAGTTTACATGCAGCTGTTTGTAACAGCTGCTGTTTCTTCGTTCACATTCCGATGACGTAGTTTCAAGCGCGTTCACGTGAGACGTGTTGCTGCTGCAGAGTCTTCATGAAACAACGTCCACACACACAGCTTTGAATGTGCGCTCGTCTTAACAAGAAAGCCATAACGTTCGCAAACAAGAGACTGGAGCGAGAAGCTAATGGCTAAATAATGCTGCGCGTGCTGCGCGATAATAGCTCAGTGTTGAAACGCGCCCAGGAAATTTTGTTCCGCGGCGCAAATATCAAAGTCAAAGTCAACTTTATTGTCAGAACTGCAATATGTACAGGACATACACAGGATTGAAATTGCGTTTCTCTCAGTCCCTCGGTGCAACAGTAACCATCTAAACACTAAACACTAAAACATTTAATAAACATAAGCATAAAATAGTAAAAGTGTAACACTGTCCTGAGTTTTTTCATAGTAGTATAAAAGTATGAAAATTTACACCAACACTGAAACACCAAACACCCCTAAAACACCAAACACCCAATGAACATAAGCATAAAATGAAATAATAAAAGTGTAATACTGTCCTGAGTTTTTTCATAGTAGTATAAAAAGTATAAAAAGTATATCTATAAAATAAACTGAAGGTTCTAGCATTGACATTTGCAAAGAGTGGCACAGCAGCATATGAGTTAATGTACACAGTATATGTATGAGGTAGTTGATGTTGGTATAGAGGCAAAGTGGCATATGCAGTGAGGCACATAAGGCACATTTGGCATCCTTAGATAAGGCTAGTCAGAGAATACTGTATATGTATCAGCAGTAGTGTAGATATAAAAGTAGTGTAAATGTAAACAGTAGTAATAAATGTAAAACAGTAGTAATAAATGTAAACCGTATTAATAAATGTAAACAGTGAATGTAAACAGTAGTATGACTATAGGCAGTAATGTAATACAAACATTAGTGCAAATATGAGAAGTAGTGCAAACTGAATGAGCACATGACCGAGAGTTTAGTGAATAACCCGTTTGATGACACAGGGTCCAGTGTTAAAAACTTTGTGTTGTGTGGTAATGTGTGAGAAAGTTTTTTGTGTTAAGGCAGTTCAAATGGGAGGGGAGGCAGAGCAGGCAGAGTGTTTAGCATCCTGACTGCCTGATGAACAGAGCTGTCTCTCAGTCTGCTGGTTCGAGCCTGGAGACTCCTCAGTCTCCTCCCTGATGGCAGCAGTCTAAAGCGGCTGTGTAGTGGGTGTGTGGGATCACATACCATGCAGAGGAGCTTATTAACGTTCAATGAGTGAAAAAATAACCGAAACGGTACATAGGTGGACCGAACGTGCCGTACCAAAACGGTTCGGTACACCCACGCCACGTGCTTTTTCAGCTCTGGCTCCTAAATTGTGGAACGAGCTGCCACTGAAGGTCAGGCAGGCCTCATCAATCTCTGTTTTTAAATTTCGTTTAAAAACACATATGTTTTCATTGGCTTTTAAACCAGAGTGAGTTCACATCTCTGTTTTAATGTTGTATTATTTTACTTGTGATGTTCTGATTATTTATATGATTGTTTTTATTGTTTTGTGCTTTTTTTGTTTTTGTACAGCACTTCGGACGGCTGATGCTGTATTTTTAAGTGCTTTATAAATAAACTGGTATGGTATGGTATGGT